>JAQFZO010001882.1:0-13952 GCA_034695885.1 Geophilus flavus
ATTTTATGATATTAGTATCAATGACTCTTTGATGCATGATATTTACAATATCAAAAAAATCGGTATTAATAGCCGAGACTATCGATACTGAAATCTCGAATTGGGAGCCCTAATTGTAACTAGGCATAATTACTGCCATTTACTAGTTCATTTACAGTGTTAACTACAAAATTATAATTTTCGTTGCACTATCCCTTTAAGACGGTTCACCAATCTGATCGGGTGCAGAATACATTAAAAACCCGGCACAAGATCTGTATTAGATTTTTCTGGCCAAAAATTTATTCACACGTAAGAAATTACGCCCTGTCCTGTCCCAGTTGTTTTTGGTGCAATTTGACGTAAATGATTTAAAACATCTCTTAATTTTCATGGAACTTACACGAGTAATAGCAAACACTCGATACACGCTGCATCGACCCATCACAATTGTACTACACTAAACAAACGACTCACTCTAGTCCATTAATGGACTCACAACCCCCAACAATCCCTACCTAAACCCAACCATTCCTTTCCCCTGACATTTCTACCTCCCCCATTTTATTTTCAACAATCTAAGACATCTATTGTCGTCCTAGTATCATCAACCTCCAACCTCTTCGAAAAACCGGAGTCCGGAACCGAACATTCCCACAACTCATTCCACAACAATCCTCTCTACAGACTCACTCCCATTGTTTTCACCACCTCAAATCGCCCATTTCATTCCTCTTCCCCCTCTTTTCCCATCTCCAATAATTTATTACCCCCCTTTCTTTTAACTTATCTCAAATCTTTTTCTTCTCTCTGCACACATTTCCTTTTACACATTTTCATTTTACCCGGAGTGTGGACATTCGGTTTTGGCATCGTGCCTTTAATAAAAAGGCGAAGCATTTATCCGATGCTGCTGCTGCTGTATCGCTGTTTCGTTTCCACTCCATTCGTTCCAAAGAGCATTGGAACAAGAGTGCAAAAAGAAAGAACAAGAGATTTGAAAAATAAAAAATAAAAAAAACGTAGAAAAAATTGGAAATGTTAAAAGATGAGTTCAGGGAAGTGTGACAGGGGGTTTGACTGGTTGGTTGTGGCCTTGTGGGGGTGTAAAAAAATTGTTAATAATAAAATAATAATTTAAAACTGAATTTTTTGTTGTTTTTTGTGTGAAAATATTAAAAAATGAACAGACTTTTAGGTGGTGAAAAAGAGTCATTAATTAAAATATATTGGGAAGTTTCTTACATAACTAGCCTGGCAGGAAGCCAGTTTTTGGGGGTTATTAATAAGAAGCAGATAATTATTTATTTTAAAAACTGTCAAAATGTTTAAATATATATTTAAGAAAAAAATGCATTATTTGTTTATCTTCTATCTATCTATATAAATAAAAAGTCACGGAATGTGATCGGGGAAAAAATGAACGATACAACTTTTGCTAGGTTTAATTCGTCTAATGATTCATTTTTATCTCTTGCTGAAATGTGTTTATTTCACACATTTATTTCCATCAGTCACTAATTTTTATTCACAGAAATTTAGTTAAAATTAGATATTGGAGGTTCAGAAACCTGAAATATTTGTTTATGGACAAAAAAGGCCAAATATTTACTAACGTCCAAAATATTTATTTATATTTAAAATAAAATTAGTCTACTGTAGAAGGTTTGACTATTTCTCTACTTATTTCAGTATTTTATGTCAAGTAAAAAATATTTAATTAAATAACTATCCTCTCCCTATATTATAAGCGTGTTTTAAGCTGTTAACTACTTTTAATTATGTATGTAAACTTAATTATAATGAGATAAGGTGACTGGCGGCTGGTGCGCTCGGTGTGATTTATGTTGTTGTTGTTGCTAAGGGAAGAGTTTTCTAATTTGTTAGGTTAATATTGATGAAAATCTTAACACTTTTATTATAATCACTCTTTTTATTTTTTAAAAGTAAAAATGGGAGTGGAAATTATTCTCTAGTCATTGGGGAGAGATTTATATTGTATGAAACAAGGACAATGTGTGGTAAAAATCCAATTAGCGAAATGAGCCAGCAAAATAAAATGAAATTGGGTTTAATGTTTAAATATTCCATAAAAATAAACTAGTTACTCTTCATCACATTCACCTACACCTAAAAAAAAAAGGTCAGTGACCATTAAAGTAACAAAAACGTTCAGAAAACTCCAGAGAAAAAAAATAATTTCGCATGAAATGTCACTATATTTTGCTCAAAAAACTTGAAAAAATTCAAAAAGAAAAAAAAAAACTCCTCCCACAATCAGTCTATGGAACAGAGTACATTTGTTACTCATATTTTTATTTTTATATTTATATTTTTTCTTTTCCAGATAAAACCAACCAACAAAAAAAATTGTTTTAAAGTAGAAAAAAATCCGCAAAATCGCATTCGTATTGGTAAAGTAGAAAAAGGTGCCCTTGGGAAATTATTTATTCCACAGACAGACCGAAACCCAGTGCGAGTTTCTTCGACGATGATAAAACTTGTTCGCTTCTAATACTTCAAATGAGGGAAGTAAAGCTGTTCCCAAATCGGGAAAATTTCATTTTTTTTCCTTCTCCCCTTTCTAACTCTTAAAGAAATAATTTCTCAGTTATTTGTAACGGTTCGTAAACAAATGAGTGTAAGTATGTGTCGTGTGAACATTTTTTTTTCTCTCTCTCTCTCTCCACCATTTCCCTCCTCTCCTGGATCATTCGCACCAGTTTACACGCTCTAATTCCGGGCTATTAATTTTACATTGTGGTGTAAGATGGCGCCACCGCTCAACGATGATTCCACGCGAGTTGTCGACCACCACAAATGCTTTTGATTATCAATTTTCCTGACTAGTGCACATTTTTCATCATGTTTTATCTTGCATCAGCTCGTTTTTATTATATCAATTGGATTATCCGAATTACTGGATCAATTTCGCTCCTAGCGTGCCCTCTAGGTAATCTAATTAAAAGCTAAAAAAATGAAAATAAATAAAAGAATTTTGGTGAATTTAATCTTGCGGTGAGTGAAACACTCTTATTGTTTTATTCGTGTAAAACGGTAGATATGACATTATAATTATTAATTTTACGACTTTTTATTTAAAAATAATGTCAAAATAATGCGAGCATAAAATTTTATGGTTCTTTTTCTATGGTAGTAACCTCTGTTAAAATGGGGTATTTGGATTAAGCCTAAAATCCTCTTGTACAAATCTCCTAAGCCTTTACTGCCTTGTAAATAGACGAATATAACCGAAATGCGTC
Source organism: Geophilus flavus (assembly GCA_034695885.1). Taxonomy (NCBI): domain Eukaryota; kingdom Metazoa; phylum Arthropoda; class Chilopoda; order Geophilomorpha; family Geophilidae; genus Geophilus; species Geophilus flavus. Next base: position 3,243 of record JAQFZO010001882.1, read on the forward strand.
TTGCATCTTTAAATGGAGGGGGGAAAAAACGTTATAAATTCACCCAAACCTTTTTTTTAATATAAAACTCACACCCAGTATGTCCTCATGAAAATTATTTAATAAGAATCATGACATTTTGCATCCTTCACTTCATATCACCATCCTTTTACATAAAAAATAAAAAAAAGTAAATTAAATTTCAACTGCATAATATAGTTTCCATAAGAAATTTCAGGGGTAAAACCATTAAATTACCTTCTTTCCTCCCCTCTCCCCTTTCATAAAAATCGATAAAAATTGTCATATCAATTACAATCTCTCTTTAAAAAAAATCAAAACGATTTTATTTGATATAATTCATAATTCAAAACCTTTTATCGCCTTGATTTATAGTCTCTAATTTACTATTAATTAAAATTTGAATACTATCCAACTCCTCCAATTGAATTCCAATGAAAAAAATATATATCACAACCTATAAATCAAAATTTCCCTTTAAAGGAAGGAAATTTATATAGACGAAACATAAAACTGAAAAAAACCACCGAAAAAGTCAAAACTTTAAAGAATTTCTGGTGATTTATTCGTCACTTTTAAAGATGATAGCGCCAGGCCAGCATCTTTCAACTGAAGGGCATGGACGGATCCAGGGGGTGTGGAGTAGGGGCCGATTCCCCCCCTTCCCCTCCAAGCTTAAAAATCCCAAAAATCTTCAGAAAATTGCAAAAATTTAAAAAAACTGTTCAAAAATCTTCAAAATATCATTTAAAAACTTTTCAAAAATGCTTCAAAATCTATCAAAACTCCTCCAAATCCTCAAAAATTCATTAAATTTCTTCAAAAAATCGTTCTTATTCTCACAAACTCGTTTAAAATCTTCATAAAATTGCAAAATCATCTAAAAATTGTTCAAAATCATCACAAAATTTTCAAAAACCGTTCAAAAATCTTCAAAATATCCTTCAAAAATGCTTCAAAATCTTATCAAAACTCCTCCAAATCATCCAAAATTCATTAACTTTCTTCAAAAAATTGTTCATATCCTCACAAACACGTTTAAAATCTTCATAAAATCGCAAAATCATCTAAAAATTGTTCAAAACCATCACAAAATCATTCAATATCCTCAAAAAACTTCTAAAAAATAATCACAAAATCATTCAAAATTTTTCAAAAATCATTATAGATGATCAGAGATTTTTTAAAAGTCAGATCAAAAAATTTTCGAATTTGGTGGTACCCCCACTTTAGGGAAACTTCCAAAATCGCCCCTTCATGAAAAATTCCTGAATCCTTGTTCTTTACCATCTGTCCGCGAAAAAGCCACTGTACAATGTCGCCTTCATTTAATCCTGTCATCCGGGAATGCGATACCGAGTCCTAATGTCAACAAATGACGACATTAAGGAGAGAAAAATAAAATAAACTAATTACTCCCCATTCACAGAACATCGCACAATCTCCACATTTATTTATAAACCGAGAAAAGGAATTCGATGCCTTTCGCTATCATAACACATATCGAGTGTCACCAACCCTTTCTTATTGATTGCGACTCTGCGAGTGGCCAAGTATGGATTAATGCCATCAGAATTTGTTTCCGGTTACGATGGATGAAAGATTTGATCTTCCTGTTTCTCATGTGGAGAAAAACCTTGTGACCCACGCTTGTCAATGTCATTCATTCATTCATATGGTTTCACACTAGGAAAATTCATTTTTTCCCATTTAGGAAAAGAGTGGAAAGAGTCAGTGTTTCGTGTTTTTATCGAATCCAATTAACACAAAAGCACAAAGCATGGGAAATGACGGGAGAAAAAACGTCAATACATATTCAACGTTGCATGTCAGTTACACAATGGAGTGTGAATTGTTTGACTCGCTTTAAATATTTCGTATGAAAGAAAAGATGCGAGGGGAGAGGGAGCAAAGAAAAGATGGAGACAGGAAAAGAGAGTAAACAAAAAGAGAAATTCCACAGGGACAAACCGTAATTACATCTTATGGAATTTTTAAGTTGTTTTTTTTTTTAATAATTTATTTAATATAGGGTTTGAGGCAATTTGTTTTATAAGATGAAAATTGGGCTGATGGATGGCGTTTCTATTAACTATGAGGGTTATTGGGGTTGGGTTATCAAAACTAGGCTCATGACAGATTTTAGTGAGTTGATGCACGGAGATTTTCCAAAAACCGTTCAAAAATCTTCAAACTATCCTTCAAAATCTTATCATAACTCCTCCAAAACCTTAAAAATTCATTAAATTTCTTCTAAAAATCGTACATATCCTCACAAACTCGTTTAAAATCTTCATAAAAACGCAAAATTATCTAAAAATTATCTAAAATCATCCCAAAATCAATCAAAATCCTCAAAAAAAAACTTTCTAAATCGTCACAAAATTCTCAAAAAACTTCTAAAAATAATCACAAAAATCATTCAAAATTTTTCAAAATTCATAATAGATGATCAGAGATTTTTTTTAAATCAGGTCAACAAATTTTCGGACTTGAGGATGAAGTTATAAAATGTAACTCTGGTTTTCTATCATTCGATCATCCTTTTAGTTACAATAAATAGTGTAAGAAAGTCAGAATTATAAAATAATAAAGTCAGAAAACCAGAGTTGCAGGTTATAACTACAGCTTAATAAGCAAAACCTCAGTGCGTAAACTCACTACTATCACAAAAAATTAAAATATATGTTTATCCATTGCCAAGACTTGAAGATATACGATTAACAATGGCAGGCGGTCAACACTTTTCCAAATTTGACTTCATTCATATGCATTCAACCAGATGGGCTTGGATGAAGAAAGTAGAGAACTGTTATCAATAAACACCCATATTGATTTATTCAAGGTCAACTCATACTAGTGTATTTTAATTTTTTGTGATAATCTGATTTACAAAATTGAATTTACTGTACACCGTTTAAAATAAGATGTAAATTGAGATTAACACATCATCTTTGACGTCAATTCCTCACAATTTTACAAATGTGAAAGCTCAAATTTAACAATGAATTTTACATTGAATTTCCTTTTGCAAAGCTGAAATTTTATGAAGCTATATGGTTAGAAATTTCGTATTTTGTACTATAGTTACACTTCCTATTTCCTGCGAACGGATGGTCCAGCAACTCCTTTAGTCCTGAGAAAATTACAGGAGTGATTTTGAGATTCTAGATATGAGTTTAACTGAATTGTTTACACTGCTGATGGTGTTGAATCCTTCGATTTTTTACTTCTTAGCTTATTGTGTTTACATTTAAACCTAAATGTGGCTTCTAAGAGATATGTGTGTCAGTTCGTGCATAAGCACCAACCAGCAGCCCATATCTTTCCATTTTATTTAATCCTTTAATTTACTTGCGTTTAATATTTATTTAATTTTTAAGGTTTTAGCAATCGATCGTGTTTTGTGGTATACAGTATTGTTGAATTATTATTGCATGACCTCGGATGGTCTGGTAAATGGTTAATCTGACAAGGCTTTGGACCAAGAGTTTTGAAACCAAGAAAACAAGTCGAGACCAGACCTCGAAAATGGTAATTAAATATATTCAAATGGATTGGCATAACTGTCCAATGAAACATTTAATTAACGATTTTGAAAAATTATCTAGTCAATTATATTTAATCAATGGAGTATAAAATTGACAGCCACCTGTATTTTTTTTTATGAAACAATAAACATTTTAAAAAATTAATGTAGACATGCAGTAAACTCTATCTCTATACAATTATCATTACATCATAGGATTTTTTGAAGATTATCTTGTTTTTCTTAATTGTTGAGTATTGTTGTTCATTGTTATAATCCTCAAAAAATTCCCATAATGTAAACGTAGTGTATCTAGCCCACTTTCAACAATTCATACATCCTCCTCACAACAATTTGTAGACTCCTGTTACACAAACTCTTCTTCTCTCTCACATTCTTAACCTCAGCACTACCAACGCCGCCATTTAAGCCCTTATAAAAAAAACAATGGGACTAAAACAAGCCACATAATTACCATGACCTGTTCTCTCCTCTCCTTTCTCCATCCAAAGAGTTTCTACGTTTGAATTCAATTTTATTCCACCAAACAAAAAAAAATGGAAGCGACATTCCATGTACGACTTGACCATTATAATTTTTTTAATTAAAAAACTCAAATTACGTGGTAAACTAAACTAAGTTTCAAACCAGGGACCTTTAAAGTAGGTAATATCAGTGAGGAACCGGTTTAATAAAACTTAGTATCAATTACTTTTAGCTTCACACAATTACTTGGCGTGATTCATATAAAAAAAATAAATAAAAATAAAAGTGTGGGTGAAATTGTTCCTATTCCATGGTTTTCATCTTCACTTATGGGAACTAGTTTAATCCCTTTTGGGAAAAATGTTGCCAGTGGTAAAATGTGGAAGACAGAAGGAAAAAAATAGAAAAAAATAAATGTTTATTTCACTAATGGTGAAACGTGTAGGTTTTTATTTCCTGCATTTTCTCCAATGGCTTACATATTACCTGCTGACATTGGCTGCCTATATAAGAGCAAAGGGTTCAAGGGTAAATTAGAAATCCTGATTTTCATATCATCAGGCATCATCGTGTTTTATTGCCAACACATGTGTTCGCAAATGAAAATAAAATGTGATCACCATTTGGTATCAAAATCGTTCAGCCGATTATAATGTTGATTTTTTTTGTTTGTATGTGTATAATATTTTTTTATTTTTAATTTTTACTCACGAATTCGTCACACCCACACTTGTTTTGTTCCCCTTCCCGCCTTTCATCTGTGAAAGGTTTTTTACCTGACTAAAATTTCTCAAGACAAGCGACAAGGATCTAAAAAAATCCGAATCTCATTTTGGATTTCCTAAATTTTTTTTCCTCTTTCCTGAAAATTTCTTTAATTTCAAGGAGAAAACATGACACAGTCCATTGCGCTTGGTGTAAAATTTTTTTTTAAATTAGAAAATTTACTTTTCGCCTGGTCCTACCGTCAGTTTTCAATACTATAATTCTAAAACCCACAGGCAACAACAGGAACAACAACAACAAGGCAAATTCTATCATGTAGTGTATTTAACGATTGCTATAAATTTCAATTTTTTTTTCTCTCTTTTTCACTGTCACTGGGGCTTGGAGTGAATTTTTTTTTCATTCTTTTCAGCTCCATAATTTTTTACCGTCTAGGAGGGGGTAAGGAATGAAGACTCCCGAACCACATGCTTAAGGATCTCATTACTCTGTAATGCTATTTTTTTTTTTATCAAAAAACAAACTATGATACAATTATTCACTTAAAGAAATGTACCAAGCACTAATAACTACACTTAAATAAAATTCTAAGCAAATTTCTACGTATCGTTATTAAAATTTAGAATTTCATATTTAAAAAAAATTGTTTAAAAAAAAATTGAGTTTTTTTGTATTAAAATGAGGTAAAAAGTAAAAATTTCAAGGCGTCGTTGATCTGGAAGGGCAAGGGACGGTAGAAACCGGAAGTTTTTCGTTCGTCTTACTTAAGTGGCATCCACTGATGTCAGCTAAGGTTACTTTTGGCTAGCAGTCAGGAAGAAATAAGACCGAGTCGTACTGATATACAAACCAACCCCACCGTTCAAAGGTTACTCTTACATTGCTTCCTGGATGGGAGTGGGAGGATGTTAGCATTAATTTCAGATTAAACTCAATTTTCCCTTAATACCTGCATTTGTTTGTGCTCTCTTTTATTTTTAAACATTTTTCCCCTTCCAAAATTCCATTTTTCCTTACTTCGATAAGGAAAAAAACATAAAAAATTCATTTTTTTCTCTCTGTCGGTCTGTATAAATGCCAAGTGGTCGTTTATTCATGGATTTTTAAAAGGAAAGAAATCCAGTCTATCACAATCACTTGCGTAACTAGCTATAGCACACAATTCGACTTGATTAACCATGCAGCATTTTATTTTTAATTGCTACGTTTGACGAATTTTTGTATTTGTAATCATCGGTGAGGTCACAAGTGGAAACGACATGTGTAATTTTAAAAATGGGGTCATTTTAAACATGAACTTTAAAGAAAAAAATCAAAATAAATATTAATTTTTTTTATTTTTAAATTGGTAAATGCTGTTATACCAAATTAGTCATGCTTATTTTTTTCTTTGCTTTTTTGAAGGGGAAATTCTATAGCATTGCTCGTAGTGTTGAGGAATGCACAGTAGATAAGAGACTTCTGTTTATAAACGCGAATATTTTTATCGTTTTAACGACGTATTCGTGTTTAGTACCTAGAGTATTTTTAAAAAATAAAATCGTACACAGTACCTTCAATGCAGACAACGTGTTCACGAATTTGCTGAGCTAAAAGTGGATCTTGAATCACCTCGATCAAGTCGTAGATCGCATAGATGGATGGATGCACGCTTTCAAAACGTTGTATTTCTTGTCGGATAGCGAGGGAATTATTTAGAAACGGCTGAATGTAATTTCTGGCATTCATCGTGTATCATTTGAAATGTCAGCTAAAATTGTATCCCATCATTTTCGTGTGAATTAAACCAGGATTAAAATTCCTAAATACGCTATAGAAAGGCGAAAGGCTCCCTCAAAACCGGAGTTGCTCTCCGCAATGCGCATGTGCGAGTTTTGGCTGAGGAAGCGCCACCTAGGAACGACTGATGGATGTAATCGAGTTGCTGATCCGGTGATCCCTTCCTATCCTTATCTAGCACCTTTTTAAGGGCAAGGAGAATAGTAATCTCTTAATAAGATCTTGTATTTTCCCACAATTTTTTTTTTCAACAATTTATTTTTCTCTATTTACTCAAAGTTTCATCATAGTAAATAAACATTTTTCTTACAATAATAAAACAAAAAATGTTTTTCTATATTATATAAAAAAAAATTAATGCCTCATGGACTGGGATTGCTAGCAAAGGGCAAACATCCTTAGTCGAAACAAACTAAAATGTGAGAAGAAAAAGTCATACATATAAATCAATATTTGTTTCATAAATGTTACCAAATTTATTTCATTACGAAATTTTCTCAAAAATAGACATCCTTCCTCTTTATTTCTTCTTCAATTGATCTTTATGTTTACTGATTTCCTCCTGAAAATAATAGAATTGAAAATCCTATCAGAAAATTCAATTTCATCGTTACCGGTAAAATTCCTTATACCTTTAATTCCTCTTTAAATTTTCCAGAAAATGACTTGAACCTTTCAGCAACTTTTCCTGCTTCCTCCGTAATTGCTTTCGTCGATGCGGATTTCAGCATTTCTTCACCTTTAATACGAAATATACTCAATTGTGAATTGTCACGAAGGTATAAATAGCTTCAACATGATTTATTACCTTTGTATTTGCCTTTGGTGAAAAAATAAGCAGTTAATTGAGCAGCTCTTCTAATTGGATAAGACTGTGCTAACTGAAAATAATTTACATCATAAGTAACCCGTCCACATTAACAACAAATATTTTTTTACCCTTTCAATCAGCTGCTCATTATTTGCAAGATACCTAAAATAAATTTTAAAAACAGCATCAGAAATCGAATTATCGTAAATTCCCATACCAATGATACTCATACCTCAAAATAATACGAAATACCATGTTTATTCTTTGTAGTGTATTTTTCTAGTTATATTTCACATAAATAATGGACTATACACCGTCATCCCTAAATATTTAACGTAGAAATTCTAATGTGGAAGGCATTCTACCACATTCTATTGCTTGCCGCTTGTGGAAGGAAGCGAGGAAGGAAGTATCAAAATGTGACAACAGTGACAACAGCGCCACCGTTTAATTTTTTCCAAATTTTCTCACTATATGTCGTGAGCGTACTACACCTACACCACGAGGAGAAGTGGAAATTGAGCTATGGTCGTTAGGAAGAAAATAGTGTATATATCTTTATTTATTTAATAATCTAAGCTCTCTTATACAGTTTTTTATTTATCTTCAACAGGCGAAAAACAACATTCGACCAACTGTGCCAATCTGTTTTTTGGCAGTGACATTTTTGGATGTTGTATCAATTGTTGCATAAGGAAATGGAGATATTTTTAGTACAAGATCTACAATTGCCATCAAAATTAGACTGCTGTACATTTGACATATAACAGTATAAAGAGAAAAGAAAAATGTTTCGAAATTTAGTGCTTCGATTTTCAAAATATTCGCATCGCTTTCACAACATCAACAAAAACGTGCCGAATGCATTAAACGTATCAGTAAAAAACCCACAACTGTGTCAAAAGAAATCGGATAAAGACGGCGTATCATCCTCTACAATAGTCGTGCAAGATGGACTCAATTTTAGAGAACTTCCACTTGCCATCAAAAAAACGAAATCTCTGAGTTTGACGACCGATGTCAAAACGGAAAATAACATCCCGGACGATTTAAATTTGAACTTCTACGCATTGAAAACAAAATTAGAAGAATGTGACAGTTTGGACAAAATATTCAACATTTTAGAAGAGTTGCCAACTGCGGAAATAACTCCAAACGTTGCATCAATCGCCCTCAAACAAGTTGCGGATATTTTTAATAATTTCGGGTATAGAAATATGGGATTGAACGCAATCCCCGAGCAAAACAGCATCAACACAACTACGAGAAAATCAACGTTATTGAAATTATCGGAAACAATTTGCGAAAGCACCAATGTAAACACAGTTTTAAAGGGATTCGAATCCTCTGCCAGAATAAGTCACGGATTCGATGAAAATAATTTTCTCAATGATAAATTTATCGCTGAATGTTTATTAAGAACATGCGAGGGCAAAGCCCAAATTACAAACATAATTGAATTCGCTTTGCTTGTTATTGCTGCACGAGCTGATTTGCGAGTTTTGGATCAATTATGGTCATCGATTTCGGACAAATATCAGGAAATCGACGGGTCTAATTTAGCAACCATGTATAGTATTTTGCCTGTGCTTAAATCTTCACGCAGAACCGTGTTCAAAATATTGGAGAAAAGAACTTACTCGCTCTGGTGGCAATTGACCGTCGATGACGTCGAGAAGATTTTGTCCGTTTTAGTTCGAATTGATTTCCAACAACAAAACTTGTTGCTGTCTTTGTCCAAGTGGATCCATTTACACATTCACGCATTATCCGAGACTGAATTTGAAAAAATTATTAAACATTTTGAGAAATTAGATTACATTCATCCTAATATAGAATCCGCTATACAACGTTATACGAAAGTTAGAAATATACAAATTAAAAATCCGTCTTTAGTAGCAGCGATAATGTCGTACTGTCAATACTTCAAACTTCAGTCGAACGTGATTTTGGATTCCGTGGCTCGTTATTTCGTGGCTAATGCATTCGATATTCCCCCAAAACACATAGGAGACATAGTTAAACCGTTTGGCATTCTGAACTACGTTCCAAACTCGGAATTGAAGTTTTATAAAGTGTTGGAAGATGTTATTGTAATGAAGTTCGTCGATTTTCGGCCAGAGGATTTGATAGAGTTGTTACTCACATGCACTTACGTTAAGAGATATCCTTTGAATTTCGTTAAAAAAATATTTAATCCCTATTTCCTGGACAGATTAAGCAGTAAATTAAACATAATAACATTATTGAGTGTGAGTCATTTATTAAAACTTTTTATTTTTATTTTTACAGCAATTGAGGATGATGCACTATTAGAAAAAGCAAGAACTAATCTTCGTCTTTTGGATATGGCGATGACATTAGAGTGTGGACGATACTCAGGACCACTTTTACCTCGGGAGAGAACTCTGGCTCAAGTTATTCATAGAAATGAAATGCTTAAACGAATGATTGATAAAATAAGTTCAGTCTTGAGCGAATTGTTCGGTGGATATGAATACTTTCATAGTAACAAATGGTTGCAACAGTATCCTTTATCGGAAACGTACATCGTTGGTAAGTTTAGTCGTTAAAATATTTTATTTTAAATTACTTCTAATTAAATTTGCATTTTTCAGATTTTATAATGCATTTCGATCGAGATGGTAATATTATGCCCATTGAGGAAAAGGCAAAAATAGATAAAAAGTAACTGAGTTCTGAAATTTCTAAGTTTGTTTGATTGTAAGACTTTAATATTATTTTTTACTTATTATTTTGTAGGAAAGTGATGCTTATTCTCATGCCTGAACATTATTGCCGAGGAAAACATTGCATCTCGGGACCGCAGTCGGCTAAAATCAGATTATTAGAAAAAATGGGCTACGAGGTAATTCAATTGGATTATGAAGAAATTAGCACACTGTATAGCAAACCAACTGAGTTGTCAACATTCATTAAAGAGAAACTGTTGTAATATTATTTAATAGAATGACTTCAATTATTTTATTATATCGATGGGATACATAAAAAATCACAGTAAATTGTGTGCCTTATCACATTTTCTTATCTTTTAACGGTTATATTAAATCTCCATCTACAGTGTAGAGATTTCGCCAAAATTTAAGTTCTTACCAATCCACACTTAAATAGTATTTAGGTACCTGAGTAAATACAGCCCATCAAAATGCAGTTTTAAGTTACGGTACATAAATATATAGATATTATAAGTAATATAAAGTCAAAATTTTTGAAAATGTTTTATGAAGGGTGTAAAAGTCTTATTTTCTTCCCAAAATTAGAATATAAAGAAATAAGTTGACGATATCCAAATATAAATTAAGAGCAGCAAATATGTACTCTTCAGGCGATAAAGCGTATTTGTGTTTGCCTCCAATCA
>JAQFZO010001883.1:0-13950 GCA_034695885.1 Geophilus flavus
GGAATTATGATACACGAAGCGAAACAGTTTGGATATAACAGTGTTAGCGAGTACCTGGCGAGTTTGGAAAAGAAGAAGAAGAAAAAATCGCCAAGTAAAAAAAAATAGCTAAAGAATTTAGAATTTTCTGGTAAATATTTATTCATCGTTCATCCATTTGCTATTTGTGCAATATTTTATATGAAAGTATTTACTCTATTCACTACATTCAAATACCGTTAACTATATTTGATAATCGAATTTTTATAATTGCATCAATACGTATTGTTTATAGGTGAAACTAGAAATGTGCCAAAACCAATAATAACAAGTTTGAGCCACGATTTGTTTTGTAAGTGAACAACCAAACGTTTACTTACAAAACATAGTTACTCGAATCGTTACTCTTGACATTTTGTAATTTTCATAAATACATCCTAAAAACCTATTTTAAAATTGTTTATTTTTTTTTTAAAAAAATCGTGGGCACTCAATATTAAGTAAATCTAGTTTCCCCTCTGCGAAGGTTTTCAAATTGTATGACTGAGATTACTTAATAAATAGGTATGTAAAATCTCAAATACTCAATATTGCGTCATTGAAATTCGGGTCTGTGAGCCATGGAGCCATTTCTTGCGGCAACACTAAATGTTTTTCAACGGACGTACATGGACGACACATACAATCGACTGGCGCTCGAGTGGTCACTTTACGGAATTTCGGTTCCCCGGGTCTTGCGTGGGGACAATGAAGAGTCACATTGGCTTCTCGCACACCCATTTCTTGACAACACATACAAGAACGCTCCATTTGCCACATTTTAGAACCAGATACCTACACACCAGTTAGCATTGTGTTAGTAATTTTAGAATAAATATAAAAATAAAAATTCTTACCTGAACGTACGAGGTACATCTTCCCTGGCACGCGAAAGATGGAATCGGTTTCTGGTTACAACCTGGATACTTGAGTACGTGTATGACGGGAGTGATGTGGCATTCATCTGCTCTGGCTTCTTTACTGAACGTGCACGCTATAGCGGCAATTAATAAAAACAGCGCGTACATGATGACACCTATAATTTAAAAAAATCAAACTAAAAACTAAAAAAAAATGAATTAAAAGTTTACGGCGCTGCATGGCTGCCATCGCGTCGCTCGAGTGTCACAGTAATGACTGAACTTGACACTCACAAACGGAAGCAATTTAGGAAATTTAATCATTAACTAGTAAATCCATTTATCCACAATTAAATTAATCGATTCTAAAAAATATCACGACACAAGACGAATTCAAATCCCATTCACACCGATAAAAAAATGTGTAAAACATCCAATTTCACAATATTACTAAGTAAAACTCGGACAATTTTCAATCAAAAACTCTTCACCCAATTTCTTAAGACCCCCCATAGATTGAAGAAGCAATATACAGACCCTTAAGCAATCAAGAATGTAGTTTCTATAGAAAACAAACGATCGAATTGGAAAACCCAATTGCTCACCACACTAGCACATTACCTGCAAAGCCGAAATCCACTGAAAAATTAAGGAGAAGTGATCAACTCGATTTCTGCAACACATGTGCCGCGTACCTCTCGTTTTCCTCGATCTGAGTGCATATAGACATGGGCCAATGATTGACAGAGTCGTAGTAAAACGCAGGGTGTCCATTAAAAGGGGAAGGCTCTCACAGGGGCATCTGAGACCTAATTTTGTTTCTGTGTAGTAGGCATTAAGGCCCCTGTCTGCATACGAGTGTTGTTTGCCGATTTAGCCTGTGACAGCTTTTTGTCGTCTTGGTTACTACGATTTCTGGGGTAAATGTGGCATTGAATGAACAGGGTTAACTGAAATGAAGATAAATTTGTAGGGAAGTACACAATGTTTTTATTCTATACTTAAGTCTACATAACTTAGCAAAGGAATTAGTTTAGTTTAGTTTGTTATAATTATTATTATTATAAATAAATGTATAAATGTCTACGCCTACACCAACATGAAATTTCACTCTTGCAATTTACCATTTTACCACTATACCACTATAATAGATTCTGTCAGCTTGATTTTTATCTATCTTCCATTTTACTCTCCACATTTGTAACATTGACATTCGGCTGGTTCTTTAAGCCGAATTTTCATTAATGACAAATCACCGGACAAGGTTTCGCCGTCCAAATCGAAACAACGTCGCAAGATGACATCACGGTCTCGTAAAAACGTTTCCCGACAGCAGTAACACTCCTAAACATCACGATTTTAATTCAAACAAACACAAAAACGTGGTTTTAAACGTTACTTTAAGGAATCCCGTCGAAGTCGTCACGCTCGGCTGCATTTGGGAAGTGCAAGTTCCCTCGCACTTGTTGACGGCCACGTCGCCTTCACATGTGCGCACGAGTTTCGCACGACTGTCGTATTCCTCTGTAGCAAATATGAGAGCAAAAAAATACAAATCTCAAATTTCAACGTAAAATAAAAAAGTTTTTTACCTTTGATGATGTGAATAAACGATGGCAACGTTTCGCAAGTACTCTCGGGAAGAGCTCTCAAGGATTTAGCGGTGATGAACAGGAGAAAAGTGACAATAGTAGTAAAAGCAAATGCAGCCCACGTGCTCGTCATTTTTTTAAAAAATGAATATTTTTTTATGCAGAGAAGGGAAGAAAGGCAACTGTGAACGTGTGCAGCAAGATAGTAAAGTGGCAATGACACTCAACAACATTCAGGAGGGCAAGTGCACTGCATGGGGTAGTTTCGATTGTGGCCACGAGTCACAAAATGCACGCCGCATGCCTCTTGACTCGCGCCACGTGCGCCTGGCCAGGGAGCGGCGTCAAAAATCCATTTTTTCTCTTTATTTCCCAACATTAGCGAGTGTGATAAAGCAGAAAGTGATAATCGTTTTTCTCTAAAAGCACTTCACTTTATTCATTCGTTTTAATTCAGAGTTCGACTCATGTGGTAAAAAGTAAAAGTTCCGCCTCGAGTTCGGCTTCACCTGCATTAGTCATGCCGGTAATAACGTAACATACCATTATGTAATAATGCAGTGAATTTATTTTCGATCTTTTGAATCGTTTTATCAGAGTTTTGAAATGTTTGGTTGTTCGTTCGGAGAAATTAGTAATTTAAATTTGGAGCGTGACTTTTAAGAAAATTAGTTTAAAGAGCCGAATTTAAATTGTGCTGGTGGACTTGATGAGGAAGTATGATTAATCTGACAATCCACATCCAACTCCTTCTCATTGGTGGGATTAAGTTTATGACGGTCATCACATGTTAATACTTCCTCCACAGTCGTTGCGCCTGCTACGGCTTGGGTTTGTCGTAAAGTGAGACTGTACAGGGATTGAAAATGGAAGAAATAAGTAGAGAATTTTTTTCCCAATTATTTTAAGTAATAGAATGTTTGTTTTACTCGATTTTTGCTTCTCCTTCTTTAAATTCTTCGTGCATATGTTTTGCTACGGAAGGCAATTCCAATTTAAATTTAGTAATAGGAAATGATTCCTTCGCTTTATCGGCAGGTTTTATGGGTATATTGATTTTTTGGCATTTTTTAATTGTTTCTGCCAATTTCTATTAAAAAAGAATTTGAAATGATTTTTTGTGTTTCTGGTTTTTTCCCCTATAAACTGTACTTACGTCGATAGATGTATCAGACTGAATACTGTTCTTGGGCTGCCAGGTATTGAGTGGATACAGAGCATATTCTTCTTCTTCTTCTTCTTCTTCTAAATTTGAAGTTATTGGCAAAGGAATAATTTCAGGTACTTGCGGATACGCATTCTAAGTATCGAGACGAAGTAATCGTATTAAATTTTACAGTGAAATAAATCTCTAGTTACGTAGAATTTCCTTGAGTCCATGATGGGAACATTGAATAATTCTTTGGGCGCTGTTTTACCACTTTTCGAATATTTTTCACGAGCATCTACGTAAGCTACCATTCCTTCCATAACACACTAAACAAAATCAATTAAATTAAATTAAATTAAATTCTATGTATAAATTAATACGATTACATTAGGATGTGGCGATGGTTTTGGTGCCATCGGAATGTAACTAATTCCAGCCTCGTAAACATTTTGAAGTTTGTATCCCAATATTTCGTGTAGTAAGGGTTGCTAGTTAATTTCGAGTGAATTTAATTTCTAGATCTGTACAATTAATCAGCAAAATTACTATTTCCGGCACAGGTTTCGGACTGTATCCATTTCCAAAGTTTAATGGCTCGCATTCAATTTGTTTCAGTCCAGTCCAAAGCTAAAACAAATGAAATTAAATGTTGCATTAAATATTTCTCGATTAATCATTACTATATTGTGGAAATCTCGAGGACACCAAAACAGCTTGATGTATGTTTGAGGTTTGACGTTACGCAAACACACAGAAAATTTAGATTTATAATCTTTTGGTTTAGTTTGAACGATTACATCTTTACCTGAATTGCAAAAAAAAAATTAAAAAATTAATTTTTCGGTTTAAAAATAAAAAGTTCGCGTAATACCACCTTTAAAAAATTGCCTGAACATTTTGAGTCTTTTATTGGCTCGATATTGCGTCATGATTTTCCTCACTGCATTTCTAAACTTTTTCAACGTTAAAACTCGACATACCCACTCGCTGGTTACGACAAAATTAAATTTATAATGTTTTGGTTTTTCCTTAAAATCGAGAAGAGCTCGTTTTGTTCCATAGATCACTTTTTCTCTTTTTAAACCATCTTTATCGACCAACATTTCTTTCTGCGAATAAAATTCGATCAATTCTTTCAATTCTTTGTTTTTTTTTCTTTTCTAGTCGAATAAATACTTCTTTAATTGCTTCCCAACAAATTTCCCTTTTTTTCACAATCTTTTTAATTTCTTCTTTTGGAAGTGGTAAACTCCCAAGTTTTAAATCTGTCTTTTTTTGGATTCTTTTTTCTTCTTCTTGGATTCCTTTCAGGGCTTGAACAAACAGTTTTTCCTGATTTGAAAAATCATTTGATACCTGTGTGAAAATTTTACATTACGGTACCGCAGTTACTTTAATGTGTCTTGAGTCAATATTGTAAATATTAGAAAGGTGTGATTGGGAGGCAAAACCTGGAATACATTTTTTTTTTCATTAAACACATGTAATTTAAATTTTATAATTACGGTACCCAGATCTGCCTCCAAGTTATAAGATATTGGTAAATAATCTTCACTTTGTAATTTGACTAATTCTGAAAACGTCTACAAAGTAATTTAATACTCGTGACAAATTTTTAAACTAAAAAAACACCTTTTTTCTTCTGTATGGCTCCAAGAACTGGAGAAATCTTTTGTGTACGTAAAGATTTTGATATAAATTTAATTTCAGTCGATCTTAAATTGTAAAATAAAATTTACAATTGAAAAAAAAATTAATTCAATATATGTACATACTTAGATAAAAACTTGGTTTTGTCCCTTTTAGTCTTTTCTTGACGGTATATGATTTGGCATGTAATTGGATTCATTTCGATGTTAGAAATGATCAAATATAAATTCCGCTGGAAATTTCCAATGACACCACTGTGCTTAAACGTGAGTAAAACTTCGACTGGAACCCCAGGATACAAAATTCCTACAATAATCTCCTTTTTTATCCCAATTCCACAATATTTTAATACAAATTACTTGAGGCACTACCTTTAATTGGAGATACTTGGCAACAAGAAAGCAAAGGTTGAAATTCCAAACAAAATTTCAGTTCGATTGGTGACGAACAAGTGATTGGTAACGTGTACATTGAACTTAAAACATTAAAAGAAAATTTTTTATCACTTACACAACTACTATTCCCATATAAACCTCACAAATCTTCAGTTGGTGTTTTACGTAATTCGACTTGGGTCGGAAAACTGATCGACGGCAATGTTGGAAATGCATGAATTGGAATAAACAAACTGTCTCCAGACTTACAGACGATGCAGAAACAAAACAAATATTACGTACAACTTTAAACCGGCCTACTTAATTCTAGTTACTTGATACGAAATTCTGAGTCTGTCATAATAATATCGCTCTTTATCTGGTTTAAACTTGAGTGAAATCATGAATTCCAATCCGGGCAAAAGATTATGCTAATTCAAATCCATGATATTGATAGCATGTCATCAAAAAATCATGTAAGAAAAATAAAAATCGAAACTTACCTCTTTGTTTACTTTAATAACGAACCATTTAGTCATGGGTTGGGATACGTAAGTTCTTTGAATGTTGGGAGATGTATTCTTTATTTTAACACTTCTGTTGTAAATTGACCCAGGAGTAAAGTTTTCAAATTGTATTATCCTCATATTGCTTTGCAGCTGAATTTCGCGGCTTATTTCATGGTCGACCAAATCGAGAACTAAATCAAATTCTCTATTAACATACGTTTATATCGCGCAAAAAGTTTATTCTCACTTGGATAAAGATGATCTCCGGCCGACTCATCCGCTACGAAAGAAGGATTCTTTGTTATAGCAGGAAACATGGAATCTTTACCAGCCGTAGCCATTATGCAATTCCCGCCTTCACCTTCGCCATGGTAACATGAACAGCGCTCAGCAGACGACTTCAATTTAACAGTCTCATTTGAGTCGTTACTACGTCATAAACCGCCATCATAGCTATTTAGACAATGCAAAATGTGACGTAATATCATCAGGATCGGCATTTTTGAAACTCATGCGTGGACAGCAATGTATGAAGAGATGATGTATCCATCATGAGCTAAAGTGTTATCGATCAAATACCTTGTAAATATTTCTAAATTGGCTTCAAAGAAGGTATGTTTTGATGCAGAAGTTATTTTTCCGCACGTGTCAACTTTACCAATTTTATTTAGCGTGAAATTTCAGTCGATTTAGGATTTTTTCTGTGATAAAAGAAGTAAACACCGTAAATCATCATCATGATTCTGTACGCAATGATCGTTAGAAGCAGAGATGGACTAATTTTATCTGCATCTACCGAATCACAAAGTTTACGTGATGTGAAGGACTCTCGGGTTGCATTGAAATTACTATGTAAAAAAGTTGCAAAATTTCCCGACCGGTGCTCGTTACGGATAAATCCCCATGTAATTCAGTAAGCAAAACAAATTACATAACTTACATAATCCCGTTTTTAACCTCATTCTTATTTTTTTCCAGTTTCATAACATCCCTGGGAGTTTCTTTCATGGCATTATGTGAATCCAACTATCCCTCTGTCTTGGCATTCAGTTATTTAAATGAACTCATGAAGGAATTTATCGTCGTGTACAACACATCCCAAATAAACAACGCGATCAGACCCTATACATTCATTGAATTTGGTAAATAAAATTTATAAAATTAATTTTCAGTTTGTTTTAAAATTAAAAAATATTTCCCCAGATAAATTTGTTCATAAATTGCGGTTGCGGTATAACAGTCCTCGTTCTCTTACGACTAAATTAAATCTTTCCGACTTAAGTGTTGAAATTAAGTCTCGCCCTCCACATTTATTATCAGCACAGGACATTCAACTTTATAATGGTGTTGCAAATGGGGAAGTGGTTGGTTAGTATTATCAATATTTAAATTTATTTAATGAAATGACGCTTATTTTCTTCCTTTTTTTTTTCTCTTGGAAGTGAATTTTTCGTCTCGAATTACTCCCTTATCATGGTTTGGAATAATTTCCATGGCGTTAAATGGTTTTTGTGCCTTATTCAACATAGTTCGTGGTTTGACAGCTTTAAGCGAATCGAAAATAGAAGAATATGACGGCACGAATCCATTGTATGGAATTAGTTTTCTACTCGAAGCAATTTTACAATGCTATCAGGTATTATTTCTAACATTTTTCATTTGTTTTCTGTACTAATTCATTTTATTTAAGATTTATCTACTGCTAGAATATCCAAAGAGAAGAAATTTGAAAACGTGTGCTTGTTTTGCAATGATTTGTTCGTGCAACATGTTGGTGTCGGCTATTCGTGACACTTGGCAGATAATGGCTCACGTCGCTATCGCATCTGCTCTAACATTTAGCATCGTGATGAGAAAAATCGAGCCGAAAGCGCCTAATTATAACGTGTGATTTCTGTACTACATTTTTTTATACATTTATCAACGTAATCACGAAAAAAAAACCTAATTTGACATAAAATTTGTTAAGTATGCGTTTCCCATGTGGTATATAGCAAATAAATATTCACTCACTTCGAGTGAGGCAAGATGAACTTACTTGTAACTCCATTTTTATAATGAAAAAAAGAAAAAGTGATTACATCAATTATTACTGCAATGGTAAATTTTCATGAACTGTCATGAATATGGAATAAACTGAAAATATTAGTTTGTGATGACGCCAATTTCGTCTCTTACTTTTTTATCGCAATAAAATTATAAGTTACTAAAGACGAATAGAAAACATATTAACGGAAACTGATAAACTGAAAATGAGGTTGTATCCCTAAATTTTACGACTTTTCAGAGGATTTTTCGGCATTTTCAGCCACCAGAAGTTTCAATGCACTGTCCGTTAAATTCGAATTCAGCACTTGGACACACTGAAATAACCAAATCGAATTTAAAACATATTTCTCTTTAAAAAATAAAAAACACTTACTTCAGACGACATGCTTTGAACTCTGTACTTGAAAAGCGAAGCTGTGAGGGCATTCGAAACTTGCAATGCCATTTGCGCATCTTCTTCGTTCTTAACTTCACATTTACTCTAAATAATTTTAACAAATCATAAAAATTAATTTATAAAATTACAATCCACACACATTACTAACCAAAACTTGTAGTAAAGCTCCTAAACTGCCTTTGGATAAGCTTAAATTATCCGGATCATCGTCAAGAATTTTATTGAATGGATTCCCATCATCGGCTGGCGTCTCTTCGATGTTACGATGTTGTTGATTTTGAGAATTATTATTACTAAAGTGAATGATTAAATAACAATTAGTAATGCTAAATGTCAAATTTTCGGTTAAAATATGTGTTTTACTTAAATCCATCATCCTTATCGAAGTCATCGAATGAATCGGTCGTAAAATAGTCTTCTTTATTTCCAGTTGTATTATCTTTCCATTTATTTCTTTGTAAATCTGAGTAAAATTGATTCGGGGGGAGAGGAGTTGGTTCCTTAAACGTCCATTTTTTCGGTTTCTCAGACATCACTAATAAAAAAAAATTATTGCAACTTTTTATAATTTTTCAATGTGTAATCGATATTACTCGGTTTTCCAAATCCTGCTTGGCTTTGCATCTGCCCACGTCCATCCGTCCTTTGTATTTTTTCCACAGCGCGAATTAATTCAACGGCAAATTCATCTTTCGATAAGCGACTGTTGGACAATCTGTCGTACTCGAGTTTGTGATGTTTAAGCATGTAGGTCATGCGATGTTCAGATCCAGTGACGTGAGCTAACAAATTTGCCGAATCGCATTTGGTATCGCATAAACTGCATTCGTATTTCATTTCTCGAAATTGACCTTCGGACTGTAGCTCGATTATGTAATTCAAACCTTGAAAATTAATTTAATAAATAAATAAATAAAAATGTTACGATTGAATAAATTTGTTTTACCTATAATTGGCGCTTGGTAGTTGTTTAATTTGTTTTGCATTATACTGATTTGTGGTGAATTAGGAATGCCAGTCTCTAAAATTGTATCACTAAATTCGTCTGGAGTGTTATCAGGAAGTAATTCTGCAAAGCGAAAAGATGAGAATAAAAAAATTAATTTATACAGACGGAAAAAGCAAAACTTACGTGACGGTGGCATGTTATCAAACGATCCTGCAGCCGCTTTGTTTTCTAATGGTTTTCTCGGTGACATGGGAATTCCTTTCGAAGCATTTAAATTCTAATTTTTGAAACAATTATTAGAATTTCAAACATTACCATTCCAAAGTTGTAAATCGTGTAGATAAATACCCTTAAATGACGATTTCCTTCGCAATGAAAACGGTAATTGTTTTCGTTTCCACATTTCGCGTCACACAGCTAAGAATAAAACGAAATTAATTATGCATGGGTTTCCGATCAATAAACGTAATTAACTTACTGCACAGTAAAATTTTTCAGACCGACGATCAAATGGAATATTGGTCGAATGAGTGTTCTGAGGTTTACTACTTGCAACTGCTGTATTTGGCGTAGTGTTAGTGTCGTCGGATTCTTTTTCAGTTTTTACGGCCTGACTTTCATCTTTCTCTAACTGCTGACCATCTACATCAAAAAATAAACAAATTAATAAATCAAAATCTTAATTTTATGCGTACATTCAACAAACCTTCACTCGCTTCTTTAACGGGTGCCTCACCGCCGTCCTCTTCCGTTTTTTTAGTCGATGAAATTGACTCTTCGAGTTCATCGTCGATTACATACACACCCTAACAAAACGAGAAGCGAATTAAATCCACCGTAACTAAATTACAAAACCATTTTCCCTCCTCTTTAATGTAATAAAACGAGACTCGAGGGTCGTTTGTAAATAAATTATAAATAATAGCAACAAGGGCACAACTTACTCCATCCCCGTCATTATCCCAACTCTCGTTTTCATCAGTGTGCGATTTCTTGTTGCTTTTATCTTCTTTCGATGGATTTCTTTGACGTTTCTTTCCCCAGTTGTTTTGTTTCGGTTTATTTTTAGGAAACTTCTGCTGATTTCCTTTTTTCTGATTTCTCCAATTGTCACCTAATAAATAAAATTACAACCAGGTTAAAAAATTATAGTTTATTTCTGAAAAAAACTAATAAAATAATTGCCAACCAGTTCTGCGATCTTGATTGTCCCATCTTTGAAAGGGTTCAAAGCGTGGATTAGAAAGAAGCGGTGGCGGTTGCGAAAACGACGGGCGATTGAAAGAATGTGGTGGTGGTGGCCCTTGTTCGTCCGCGTAAGGAGAACATTCGCGCTTGAAATTTGGTTGAAACCCCATTTGATGTCTGGGTGTTAATCCCGGCCCGGGTTGTTGTGTACTATATGGTCTTTGAAACCCATAATTTTGAGGTGTTTCGGGAGGTTGACGCCGTCCATAAGCGGCTACTGGGGCTACTGGGTTTGGAAGGAGACTATTTCGTGGTGGTTCCGAACCGGACCAATTTGCCACATGTCGCCGATAATTGCTGAATGGATCCATTCGACCGCTGTTACAGTCTTTAACGGAATATAACGTAAAATGTATTAGTTATTTCTTATAACACAGCAAATCCCTGTGTTCTTTGCTGATCGTTTATGTTACGGGTCTTATGGTAGAGCGAATCATGGAGCGAATGGCCGAAACAAAACGGGACTCAAACTAGGGTTTCGATTGGATAATAACGAATCGGGTTTTCCGAATTTCCAAATATCGAATTCTAACCAGAGGAAGATGCCATGCCAGTAGTGCTCACTGCTCAGCATCTTTTATTTTTTTTTGTCAATTTAAATCCCATTTAAACGATAAATATTTGTATAAGAAACTTTTAATTATTTTTCCAGACTTCCTATTAACTTTTTATTCAATTTAAAAACAAAATTAAAATTAGTATACTTTAAAAGTAAAAAAAAAACATGATTGGCAATTTATTTGTTTATTTTGATTTATTCTTTGTCTTTATCAGTGATGTGAGAATAGCAATAAATTTGCTCTTTGTCTCTAGTGAGCAAAGTGATAACTGTAACATTTTCATTTCTTTTTTTCCCACAAATTTTTTTTTTACGATTAGTTAAAAACACTGTATTTATATATTTTTTTTTAATTAAAACGCAAATATTACACTTACAATATTTTACAAAGTTGGGGGCAATCCTATAATCACAAAATTTTACGAAATAAAAATTCACCCACAATAAAATAAAATTAAAAGAAAAAAGATAACCTTAGGTGTTAAAAGTGCCGAGTAAAACATGTCTATTTAAAAGCTTTTATCGTCCATTAAACCATTTCTTTTATCTAGTAATTCTGCGTGATACAATCGCTTTTATTACAAACAAAAATTTAAAAAAATTTGCTGTTGTCGAGTCTTAAAACCCATATTTTATGTATTAAAACGAAAAAATTGAACCAAATGACACTACTTTTCTATTCGAGTGACTAGATAATATACAAAAAATTTAGTTATAAAAAAATAACAAAAACTACTTTTGTAACTTGTCTTTAATAACATCACAGAAATAAACAAACGGCAATAAAATAAGAAAAAAAGTGTAAATTAAAATGCATTAAACCATTGAAACAGCAGAACTCCAAAACATTAAATGATTTTTATCATCACGTGCACTTGTTAAGATTTCTTCATTAAATTAATTTGCTGTTAACGTGTCTAAGTTTTCTCCAGGCATATTTAGCACAAAATTACTTTAGTTGCTCGAGTTTCAGTTTCACATTCACGTTACAATTCACCAGTTACAGACACGCAGTTTTTAGGTTAAATTGTCCAAAAAAGAAAACAAAAAAAACAAAAACC
Source organism: Geophilus flavus (assembly GCA_034695885.1). Lineage (NCBI taxonomy): Eukaryota > Metazoa > Arthropoda > Chilopoda > Geophilomorpha > Geophilidae > Geophilus > Geophilus flavus. The sequence continues at coordinate 12,417 of JAQFZO010001883.1, forward strand.
AAAAAACACAAATAAAATTATCCTTCAATTTTTTTTCTTTTTGTATTTTTTGTTGCTTTTTTTACACTTTTCATTTCCAGCCACATAAATAATACGACAATGTTCCATTTTCTCGTTTAGTAACTAATCGCTTGAGCTACACCGTTTACTGTTTTCGATTTCAAAACGCCATCTTCCATTATGGTAACTGTTTCTGAACCGTTTTCACTGATCCTGAAAAAGTAAACAAAAAAATTAGAATTTCATTTTACAATTATTCATTCGAATATAAAAACAAAACAAAAATCATACTTTTTTGTAACAACTTTTCTTCCATTGATGAATCGTGTTGATGTTGATGTTTTCCTTACATTAGCACCGGATGGGCCACCAAAATTACCAAAACTTGTACTGCTTGAAAAAGTTGAGAACCTAAAGACAAATTTAAAATTTCATTTATATTTATAATAAATAATATAAAAATCATTAGGGAGTTAGAAAACTCCCTATTATTTATTGTATTGAATTTACCCCGTGTCAACAGGAGCAAAAAAGTCTTGAAAACCAAAGAAGCCTCCAAACCCGCCTCTTCCAAAGGGCGATCCACCAAAAAGTGTAGTTTGCAGCCGATCTTGTTGTCTGTTGGAAATTCCTTTTAAAAAAAAAAAAAAAAAAAATTACACCAACTTATAAAAATAAAAATTTTTCAGTTTTAATTCTAAACAGGTCGCACATTCAATGATGTTCAATGAATATTATGGGGTCAAAACTGTCCTAGTGGAGAGGGTTTATTCATGTTGTAATTTCTTTAGTTTATACTCAGTAAATAAAACATTGTTTTATACCATCATGTAAAAGAAAGTCAAGACTACAAAATGAAGTGTTAAGTTTTTCTCTAACTACGTATTATATTGTGTGTAAAAATTGCCTGCGAAATTTTGAAAACAAACGCAGCTTTGTCCGTCACTGTTATTTTTTTTTTTTTTTTAAATGTATTTTATTTTTTAGTTAGTTTTTCTAAAAATACAATCTATAGCGCAATATAGTGCTTTACAACTAATCACAAACCAGTTGTAAGGCGTCTTAAGACATCCAGTGATAAAATAATCAAAGCCTCTCTAAGGTTGCATGACCGAAAGCCACGAATACCCATAAAGTATCGTATCGCCACATAGCAGAATAGTTTAGCAAAACCTAATCTATTACCTCCAAAAAAATCAGCGAACGGATCACTGCCAAAAAACTCTCTGAAAACTTCTTCCGGATCCCTGAATGCAAATGTAAAGAAAGGAAAATCTCCAGCGAATTCGTAGCTTTCATTGGACGGCCGGCGACGTTGACTATGTCCGAACAGTCCTTCCTTTCCGTATTGATCATATATCTTTCGTTTCTTTTCTATAAATAAAATTTAAAAAAAATTAAAATCAGTTAATCAAATCACATAATCACATAAATTCATCCAATTTAACCAATTACCATCTGAAAGTACTTCGTAAGCCTCCGATATTTGTTTGAATTGCTTTTCTGCATCATCTTTTTGCTCTGGATTTTTATC
>JAQFZO010001884.1:0-13945 GCA_034695885.1 Geophilus flavus
ACAGGGTGTCATTGAAGAAATCGATAGAGGTGGTCACTGTTTTTAAACACAGGGTTTCCAGCGTTGAAGGCGATTTCTTGTACGGCATGATGATTTACTGTATCCGGTCGAGTGATGTTACTGCAATTTAAAATTGTATAAGTTAGGCCTATTAGTGAGTTTTAGGCATACAATCCCCAACTACCAATGCACAATATTGACCTGATGAAATCATGTGATGTCGATTAATTTGGTATAGTTTGAATTACCGTATAGTTTGGAATTACCGCACAAAATACCCATTCTAATAATTATTTTCGTATTTTGTTTTGAAGAATTGCATTCCCAATTACTAATTTTTTTGTTTATAAATTTTTCTTAAGGAAATAATTATTATACTTTGTGGAAAAGCCATTGGAAGCAGCTGTTGTCGTTCACGAATTTTTTTTGCTAACTTGTATGTTTACATCACCTAAATTCTTCCAAATGTGAACTCGAGGCACGATTTCTTGTACGATTTGATGTTTTAGAAATGTCGTGACGTCACTGCAGGTTAAAATTGTATAACTTAATTATTTTGTTGAAAAACTTTTGTTATGGAAATAAATACTAATGATTTTGCCTGGATTTATTCGCAAACTCGTCCGTTTAGAATTTTAGATCATCTGATTACTTGTCTATTATTACAGCAATTTTGTTGATTATCGCCCTAGCGTCAAAAAGCAGAACAAACCTGACTATAAAGTTTCTGTTTCACGCCCAGCAATCAGTAGCTGCATTCAAATATTAAAACAAATTTCAGTTTTGAATTATAGACGTCACTTATTCTCATTAAAATGTATTTTAAGAGAGTAAGTGACGTCTAAAATTCAAAACAAAGCTAAAACTCAATTTTATTGTAATATTTGAATGCAGGTAGTCTTTGTGTAATTTATTCTAACTGCTACTATGTGGTATTACTAATAAGTTACACATAGATGACTAAACTCACTCTCTGGAGAATTTAATAAAAGAAAGAAATAAAAGAAATTCAAATACCGCAGCAAAGCCTGGCGAGTGGCGATCAGAAATTTAATGCCAGATGCAAAATATAAATCCAAAATTTCTTAAAATTCAAGCTAAGGAAATAGACTGGCAATCAGCAATTTAATCTTCAAATTCATATTCAAAATCTACATCTAAATTATTAATGTCGATAAATTTCTCCAAATCATTAGGAATCGTTTACTCATTGCCCCCCCTGTAGTAGAAAGACGAAGACAAGACAGTCAAGTTCCTTTGTTCTCTACACGCAGATATTTCTTGGTAAAGGCATTGCAATTTGTAAAAACCAACATTGGTTACAGAGTAGTAATGCGCGCGTGCACACTATCATGGTTTGCCTTAATCATCTAAGCCCGCAAATACAACGTATCATTAAACATTATAAACCCACATTCGAATGGGAAATAAAACTCGATTTCAAATGCAAACGTCAACAACAAAACAAAAAGATTTATGAAGATTCAGTTAATTAGATGTATGAAATATAGCAATTTAGTTTTATTAAATTTGAAATTTAAATTTTTTGCAGAGTTAGGAAATTAGAATTAAAATTTTAAGAGTTTTATGGGGTTTTTTTTTACGATTCGGAAGGCTCAGAAAGGGCATTTCCGGTTAAGTTAGGGACTTAAAAATTTAGGCATACACTAAGTACACCTTGACGTCCATGCCTCTAAATGTTTAAGATCCTAGGTAAACCGGAAGTACTCTTTATTAACTTTCAAAATTGTGCCGTTGCACTTTTTCATACAAATGTTTATGAATTAGGGTTTTCGAAGGGTTAGTTAGGGTATTTCCGGTTGAGTTGGAGGTTTAATCGTTTAGGGGTACATAGTGCATCCCTTGAAGTCCGTGCCCTTCTAGATAAACCGGAAGTTCTCTTTGACTTTAATTAAGACTTGGTACAGTTTGAAATTTGGCAGTTGGTGTTCGGGAAATGCATTCCCAAAAAAGCGCTAACTATCTAATTACCTTGGTTATAATACTGCACCCTATCTTGTAGAAAACGTTTTGTTACGGGTACACTTATTAATTTAGCTGGTGGAAACTCGTCCAACATCACAATGTAAACCTTGTTTACCATCCGACTCCTTGCAATCAGCCATTTTGTTGAGTATCGTCCTAGCGTCAAAAAGAGGAACAAAAATGACTAATACCTGCTTCAATCATTTAAGCATGGCCCCCTGTAGTAGAAATAGACAGACGAAGACACATTGCCAAATAGAATAGTGTGTATGCATTGTGGACAACTAGCAAATTACAGGCAATGAAAACAATAAAAAGACTCACAGGCATCCAAAAACAAAATAAAACTTAAGAATTTCTGGGTGGAGAGTTACAATAGTAACTTGCACAAGTTGTAAATTTATTAATGCACAAAGATGGGCAGAATACGGTCTTACGTACAGGGGGGTTCCAATCTAACTTGGAGAAATTGTCTCTGAAATTTTGAGATTATAGGTAAACCTGAAGTGCCTTTTTGGATCTTCAAAATTGTGCCCTCTGAAGTTTTCTGCGATTTTGAAGGGTTGGATAGGGTACTTCCGATTTAGTTGGGGGCTTGAAAGTTTAGGGGTATTGGGTGTACCCAATATAGTCCTTAATCCTAAAATTTTGTGATTCTAAGTATACCGGAAGTGCCCTGTGTCAAAGGCCAGATTTTAATTTGCAAACCAATCTTAATAATTCCTCAAATCCCAACAAATTTTTGAAAATCTATTTAAAAAATCAAAACAAAATCACTATGCGCACAAGTCAATAATAACCCAGATTTTTTGATGATTGTCTTGATTTTGTTAATTGTTGAGTGTTGTTTTTCCCATTTGTTATTTTACAAAATAGTCCTCAAAAACCCTTATCATGGAAACATACACTATGTTTACATGACGGATTTTTTTGAGGATTATCCTGTAAAACAAAAGTAAACGACATAAAAAACGAGAATAAAAAAAAAGAGTGAAATCTACGTGCGACAAAATGATAGGTTCAGGGGGAAAAAAGGTAAACAAACTTAAAAATTCACGTTAACTAATAAATTCCTTTACCACTTTGCTTCATAACATCAATTCCTGCGCTACAGCAAAGTAGAACATTTCACCTTGGAGAATATAATCTAAGGCCTTCACAGAAGACCATTGAAAAGCAGCAACATCTTCATAAAATCATATCTAATAATTACATATAAATTTTCCATAATTTATTGTAAAAATTTCATCTTTCATATATTTCATCATCTTTTACCTTTTTCTCAATCAGAAGTTGGTCAATCTCTTTTATGAGCTTTTCTTGAATCTTATGATCTTTCGCTAAAGAGTAAGCTATCATTGGCATAGTAGTTGCTGTTGTTTCCAGGCCAGCTATTGTAAACTGGATACATTGTGCTATTATAAAAATATAAAATATTGATCAATATTCTACTGAAATAAAAAATAAACTTTTTATAACTTTAGTAGTTTTTTTTATCACCAGAAATTTCTGCTTTTGATTTTGTCTCTAAATTTTTAGTGGTTTTGAAGGGAATAATCCAATACTTCATGCTGCTGATCCAAAGATCATTAAACAAGTATTTGTTAAGGAATTTTCATCTTTTACTGACAGAAGAGTATGAACTTGCATTAATTGATGGAAATGTAAATTAATGTTAGATATTTTGTTGTGTGTACCAGGTATAGAGAGAATTCCATTATTTAGAAAACCACCAGCTTTAATCAGAGGTGAGGATTAGAAAATTACAAGAGTTGCATCCACTTCAGCTTTTTTTACGGGGAAAATAAAACAGGTGCCACTACTTTGTCCGATTTTTTGCTATAGAAATATATTTTAACACATTCAACATATTTTTATTATACAGATGATATACGTGATTGAAGATATATTGAAAGTTTTCATTAAGTCACTAGATAAGCATGCCAATGACAAGAAGCCTATTAATGTCAGAAAGTGAGCGAATTTCAGTTGTTAGACTAACTGTTTGATGTTGATTTCTGTTTACTTTTCCATCTAAAGGGAATTTTCTGCATTCACACTGGATGTTGTGGCATCTTGCACTTTTGGTTTGAATACAAATTCCATTGAGAATCCAAATAATGAATTTTCAAGGCAGTTGAAAACAATTCTTGATGATCCTGGGACTATTGCAACATTGTTTAGTAAACAAAATATTGCCTATAGCATTTTTATAGACATTAATTTGTGGGTTATACAGAATATTGTCTTCTATAGTCATTTTTCCTTCCTTGGTGAAAATATTTGGCTGGCTTATTGACATAATTTTGAAGGAACCGATTAATTTCTTTAAAAGCACTGCAACAAAGATTATTGACATGAGACTAGAGAACAAAACTGTAAGTATAATTCTTGTAAGCAAATTTTTGAATTTGCTAACCAATTTTACTGTTATTGTTCAAGGGGAATACCGGTAATTTTATAGATAGTTTATTAGAGGCAAAAACAAAAGCAGAAACTTCTGGTGATGAAAAAACTGCCAAAGGTATAAAAAGTTTATTTTTTACTTTAGTAGAAAATTGAACAATATTTTTTATATTGTAGTTTTAGATAAAAACACCATAATAGCACAATGTATCCAGTTTACAGTAGCTGGCCTGGAAACAACAGCAACCACTATGTCAATGATAGCTTACTCTTTAGCAAAAGATCCTAAGATTCAAGAAAAGCTCATAAAAGAGATTGACAAACTTCTGGTTGAGAAAAAGGTGAAAGATATGAAAGATATGAAATTTTTATACTAATAAATTATGGCAAATTTATAGGGAATTATCAAATATGAAGATATTGCTGCTCTTCCATATTTGGACATGGTCTTCTGCGAAGGCCTTAGATTCTATTCTCCAAATTACAGGTGAATTAATTATTGTAGTGTTTCTTATACGGTATTGTTTCTTATGTTGCACGTCATGCATGTACACTTATAAAGAGAGAAATCTTTCGTCTGACCCATGCTGCCCAAACTACAACTGAGTAGTTCAACTTTCTGTCACTAGGGACAAAGGCCATGTAGCTTTCACAAATGTGTCAGATTTACATCCCTTGCAAAAACCATTGCACAAAATGTCACGTCATTGGTCAAGACTGGTCACTAGCTTTTAGTGCACAAGAAGAAATGTTCACCAATTTAGAGATCTAAACATGTTGCTGTTACAGAATTGACCGTACATGTGTTGCTGACAAATTCAAACTGAAAAATGGCATAGTTGTTACAAAGGGAGTAATGATCATTGCTTCTGCTTATGCTTTGCATCATGATCCAAAATACTTTCCAAATCCAGAAGTGTTTGATCCTGAAAGGTAATCTGTTTTTGTAAACTATTACTGAAACCTTTTTTGTAACACTTAATTATTAATGATAGGTTTAGTGCAGAAAATAGAGATAAGCTTGACATGAATGCTTACATACCATTTGGAGCTGGACCTAGAAACTGTCCAGCAATGAGATTTGCCACAATTGAAGCTAAACTTGGAATATTTTACATGCTTGCAAAGTTCCGCTTTAAAGTTTGTCCTCAAACAGAGGTATTTGGTTTGGTGATAGAAAATGAATAAAATTTCATTCATTTCATTTCTATTTTTGTGTAGAACCCTGTGAAATTTTACCATAACAGAAGTACATTGCTTTTACCCACATCTGTGACACTTCTGCTGGAGTCTAGGGATGATCAGCCACAACAAATCATCATGTAATAAAATAGACTGCAAATTGGGCTTTGAATAATTGTGTATTTTTGATATGGTTGTGTATATTAAATTATGCCTTAAGAGAAAGTTGAATAAGATTTAAGTTTTACCATGGTTGACTGAAGAGAGGTTTATCTGTGGTGGCGTAGGAGGTACATAGGATAAATTTATTTGAAAAAACAAATTTGGTGGCCCAAGAGGCTCAACTGTTGTAACAGCACAACCAGGAGGCTCTGAATATGAATTTCTCAAAATAAAAAACAACCAAACTGCAAAATAAAGGTTTGATTGGAAAAATCTCACTGAATGGACCAGGAGGCTCACTGTCAAAATAACTGTGAGACTATGTAACTAGCTCTAACCACCACCTAGAGATTAAATATTGTGTTATTGTAAAGTCTTAGTTGAGGACATGCAGCAACAAGCTGATTCTTGTGGCATAGCTTTTGGCCAGAAGTGTCTGTATACTTGCATAGTACCTACTACTTCTTCTACCACAGCCCACATGCTGACTAAGACTTATTCATCAGTCTTGAGTAATTAAGTGTGCCACACGTAAACATATACAAATTTGTGACTAATTCGGATATCTAAATGTGTTGATGGATGATAAGAACATGTGTTTTCTATATAATGGCTCTTCAAAATGCAAGTGATTTCACTGCCTTTTTTTAAAACACTTGTTCTAAACAAAAACATGAAGTCATCTGAAGTCATCTACATTTATACAGTTACTAATTGCTATGTTTGCAGGATCCTTTGTTTTGAGACTTGATATTTCTTAACTTCTGGGGTGATTATGGTATGATAACACAGATACCATCACAAGCCAATGACGTACTATGTGAACAGCAGTTGGAGAATTCAATTGTATTGCAAACTGAACAGCTGCAAAAAATATATTCAGTACGGTAATCTTTCAGAATATTTATGCAGATCTAGCCACCCACAATGCACTTGTTAGTAGAAAGGGGAAGTATAGAACTTTGGTAAAATATGAACAATGAAGTTTAAAAATGACTTATAAAATAATTTTAATTACGTACAGAATTAATATTTTATAATATTTTACTCATATTAATACATCAAATCTCAATAAAACAGAAAGTACACAATAATAAAAGATGTTTGGAGATTAACGTCCTTGTACCATTTTGCCAGCAACAGAAGCCCCTGTTTTGAGGAGTTTCATTATCATATTCATTATGGTTTTCATGATGCTCGTTGCACTGCCTGGTATCGAAACACGTGCATGTGGTCCTTGTTCTTCAGGGACTGGTACTCCTTGCACGATGGCAACAACCAAAACGACAACAAAGATGCCCAAAATAATTCCTTTCATGGCTGATCACTGCGGGAAAATCTGTCAAAATAACATGAAAATTGTTGTATGAGCAAAACCATATACTGTATGGGTACAAAAGCTGATCCTAGATTTTTAGCTCAAAGTTCTTGTTAGAGGTATTGCTAAGTCAAGTGGTGCAGAAGGATTGTTAGGAATGCTGTTTCCATTTATTTATTACTTTTAAAAGTGCTTGTCCTGGTTAAGGTCAAAGCCCTAGAATTGCCACAGTTATCTGAGTAAGATACGTATGTCAGGAACCATAACTGATTTTATTTAATGAGCCACTTGTGGATTCACATTGTATAATATTCAAGACAAGCATATGACTACTGGCAAGATCAATCAGGTATAAGATGGCTCATAGTTTGACGTTCTTTCCATGCTAGAAGCTTTTGGCTTGTATGCCAAACTACAGAGTCCGGAAAGTCTCTTCCACCTTCCACCTCAACTATTTCCCTATTCTCTGGACCTTGCATGCCTTGTTATGCTGAGAACTGCCTAATCTTTCAGTCACCAGTGGGCACTGCAAAGGCCAATAACCATTTGAGCAAAGATTTGTTTTATACGCGAAGAACCAAATGTTCGCTTACAGTTAGACAACATACGGTAGTTCTCAAATGATGTCTTTGCTCTTGAAATTTGTCATTCTCATAAATAAAAGGGAAAAGTTTTACAAATTTGTTTGAAATCTAGTTTTGGAAAGTTGGGCATTACCCTATTAAGTGAGTCTACTTTTGCCTATGTTGCCTGTAATGTTTGTTAAGCCTACCTTATGTGTAGCAGGGAGTTCTTCAAGAGAATGAAAGAGAATGATTCGAATCTGTTGTTTTATACAGGTATTCATGATAAATGTGTGCCTGCTTTCATACAAAGGAACAAAAGATGTTGACGAGGAAGTACATTGCAAAAGAAAAAGTTATGACGAAATGTAAGTTTGATTAAAAAAGTTCATTATTCATTTTTCTTGAATTATAATTTATTAACTTCTTTTTTGTTATGATCAAGTTTAGTTTCTTGTATTCAGTGCTGTCACCTGTTGCACAACTCTCAACATTGCATAAATGTAATTGTATGTGATTTGTGTTTTTACTTTTAGTGACTAATTGATTTGGTTTATCTATTTATCCTTGGGAGTTTAGCCTTATTATTTCTTGTGGGTGGATTAATCGATTAATCTCAGTATTTTTATCGTTTTTTTATTATTCTGTGACCTAAATAACCTTTTTGGGACCTCTATTCCTCTGTAGAAGCCATTTGTATATTTTAGTAATTTATACTTCAAAATACAGTTAAACTGGTTAAAAACACGTACGTACAAAATATGTGAAAATTTTTATTTAATCCCATAAATAATCAGTAACGTATGGGTAATTATTAGTTCCAGGTTTTGACACCCAATAGTCGAGATTTCAACCACCATCATCAATTACTAAACTTTGGGTAAATTTTGAGAATTTTTAGGTTTTTAAATTTAAAAAAAAATCAAAACAACTACGCAATTTAGCAAAAAAAAAAAAATCACATCATCGATTCGAAACTTTCAGGTTTTGCCACCAGAGGCCACCACACCTTTCGCCTCGCATCGAATCCCTCGTCGAATTCAATCGAATCGAACCACTCGTCGAACCATCATCAATTAATAAACTTTATAAAAATTTTTAGAATTTTTAGATTTTAAACTCACAAAATCAAAAAAAAACCAGCAGTTTTGCTAAATCATTGATTCAAACCTTTCAGAATTTCCCACCAGAGCCCCCCACATTCTTCCTCCACTCATCAACCCACGGCGCACTCCAACAGCGCATCTCAAAATTCTTAAGGCAAAATCATAATGGCGACTCGCATGGAGACTCGGATTGAATAATTCAACTAACACAACGTATCAGGTTTAATCGAGTGAAGAGCCATGAAGCCCGTTCGATAGCAACAAAATCGATGAGCAAATGCAGTCGTAAGGAGAAAATGTGTTCGATCAACGCATCAGGCGCAACTAATTCACATCCGCGAAGCAGTCCCGTTAAATCCTACGATTATCTCTTGAAATTTTTACTCGTTGGAGACAGCGATGTAGGAAAACAGGAAATTCTCAGCGGATTGGAAGACGGAGCCTCAGAATCCCCGTTTTGCAGTACAAATGGTAAAATACCCGGATTTGACGACGGGTTTTTGAATTTTTGTTGTGAAGCGCATTAATCGACTTTTTTTTTTTTTTTTTTTTTTTACCCAGAGTCCATTTTGTTTACATTTGGGGGGAAATTGTGTGAATAATTTTTGCAAGGTTGTTCCAAGGTTGTTTTTGTGGGTGGTTTTGGGGTTTGAGGAGTTTTTGTGAGTTTTAAGGGGGTTTTGGGTGAGTTTAAGGTTTTTTTTGGGGGGGTTTGGGTTTTTTTTTTTTTTTTTTTTTGGGTGGTTTTTATTTTGTTGTTATGTGACCCTGCCAAGGGCAAGGTAGACTGGTAATGTCGTTTGTCATTTTTAGGTGAATGTTAAACTTTAATTGGTTTTGGTGTTTGGTTTTGTTGGGTTTGGTTGTGTGTGTGGGTTGTGAATTTGAAGGGAATGGTGATGTTTTTTGGGGTTTTGGATTATGGAAAAATTTTTACTTTAAAATTTAATTTTTTGATGTTTATTGATGAAATTTCACTCAAAAATGGAATTTTTTTGATGCGATTTTGGTCAAAACTTCTATTTATTGATGTTTTTTGATGAGATTTTGATCAAAAATTCATTTTTTGGATATTTTCTGAGGAAATTTTGCTCCAAATTTCTATTTATTGATGCTTTTAACGAACTTTAGGTCAAAAATTCATTTTTTTTGTAACTTTCAGATTTTTTTGGAATTTCAAACAAAAATTCAATTTTTGATTTTTTTAAAAAATATATTTAATAAAACGCAAGTTTTTTAATGAAATTCTGATACTAAATTAAGAATCTCATTAAAAAATTCAAACTTTGACATTTTAAAATCAAATTCATGAAATCAAATCAAAAATTTCATCATAAAATCAAAAAATTTTACCAAGTTTGAATATTCTTAAAAAAATGACAGAAAAATCGAAATTTTGAATTTTCTTCAAAAATTCCACAGAAAAATCGCAATTTTAACAAAATTTTGAAGTTTTTTTTTTAAATGCCCCTGAAAAATCGAAATTCTTCATAAAATTTCGAGTTTTCTTTAAAAATTCCACCAAAACTTCCATTTTATTTCCTCCCATTCCCCTTTAAACAAATAATTATTTTAAAAAATTACATTGTGACTGGGAATTTTTATAATTTTAATTTTTTTTTATTTCTAAAGTGGTTATTAACTTGATTTACTGACACTGAAAATTTCCTTTTACAATGAGAACATTTTCCCTGTGTTCAACCGAGCGTTTCACCACTTTTTTCACTCATGGTTCAATTTCCTGTTGTAATTCTGTCTTAGGGGCAAAATGAATTAATTTAGTGTGGGAAATAATAAAATTTCTTATCGCGTAATCGTTTTAATCATTTTTTTTAATTTTGAATTCTTTACAGGAATCGATTTCAAAACCACTACGATTTTATTAGATGGAAAAAGAGTCAAACTTCATTTATGGTAATCGATTTGTTTTTGAATTTTAGATTTTTTTCATATTTTTTTAATTTTTGATGTTTTTAAAAATTTTCTTAAAATGTTTTAATTTTTCGATTTTTTTTATCGATTTTATTTTATTTTTCGATATTTTTTTGATTTTCGAATTTTTTAAAAAATCGAAAAATTGAAAAAAATCGAAATTATCGAAAGAATACAAAAGAAAATCGGAAAAAATTGAAAAAATCGAATATTCATCAAAAACTTGCCAAAAATCGAAATAATCATTAAAAAATTTCAAAAAATATCGAATAAATCGAAAAATAACAAAAAAAATAAAAGTCATCAAAAAATTTCAAAAAGAAATCAAATACATCGGAAAATCAGAAATTCTAAATAAAATCGAAAATTTGAAAAATCTAAATATTGAATTTATTTCAAATTTTTTAAATTTTTTCTTGAAATTTTTTGTTTTTTAGATTTTTTTTATCGACTTTTTAAATATTTTTTTTGGCACGTTTTGATCTTTTTGATTTTTCAAGTATTTTTAGATTTATTTATATGTATATTTTTTTTTCAGGGATACTTCAGGCCAAGGACGTTTTTGTACCATAATCCGATCCTATTCTCGCGGTGCTCAGGTGATAATTCCGTGTAATCGATACGTGAGAGTTGAGAATTAATTTTTTATTTTCTGTTTGTTTATCTAGGGAATTCTTTTGGTCTACGATATCACTAATAAATGGTCATTCGATGGAATCGATCGGTGGTTAAGAGAAGTTGAAGAGGTACACACAATGAGTTTTTAGTTGGAAAATCGATATTTATCAGAAAATCGTCGATATTTATCAGATTCAAAAATTTTATTGATGTAAATCTAATACTGCTTATTGTAATCGATATTTCCTTGAAATCTATCGATATTCATCGATATTTCTTTGAAATTCATCGATTTTAATTGACATTTCCTTGAAATTTATCGATTTTCCTACCTATTTTTGTGAAAATAGAAGGTTTTTTAGGAAATTCTATGTATTTTGACGACTAAAAATGAACTTAACATATTTTCAGCACGCTCCGGGTGTCCCCAAGATCTTAATCGGCAACCGACTTCATCTGGCTTTCAAGCGCCAAGTATCGGAAGTGATCGCCGAATCATACGCGTCGAAAAACGACATGGTGTTATTCGAAGTCAGTCCTTTATGCAACTACAACATCGTCGAATCCTTCACAGAACTCTCCCGGTTGGCCCTACGGCGTAATGGCATGGAAAGGCTTTGGAGATCAAACAAAGGTTCAAGAATTTTCATTAAAAATAATGAAATTCATGTATTTTCATCGATATTTGTTTGAAATTCGTCGATATATCATCGATTTTTATCACTTCTCGCGTAGAATTTACTGAATTTTCTAAAATTCTTACATTTTCACCGAATTTTTCTTTGAAAATCGAAGAATTTTATCGATATTTCTTTGGAAGTTGAAGAATTTTATCTATATTTATGGAGATGTCGAATATTTTCATCGATATTTATGTGGAAATCTACGATATTCGATGAAATTCGATGTTTAATTCAATATTTAAGTTTTATAAAAATTTAGCAAAAAAATAATTTTTTTGAAATTCATTAATTTTTATCGATATTTGTATGAAAGTCGATTGATATCAATGTGGAAATTGATGACTCATTGATATTCATCAATATATACATAAAAATCAACGATTTTCATCAATTTTATACAAAAATCGAACAATTTCAAACAAATTCGATACAAATCAACTCCCATAATTAAATCTATTCACAACAAAATCGCAATAAATAAATAAATCGATTATTTTTTTCTTTCTACCACAGTGTTATCTCTACAAGAACTGTGTTGTCGGACAATAGTTGCGAGGACAACTGTATACGGTTTAGAGCAGCTCCCGCTACCGGCGGCCATGAAAAATCATTTAAAATCGTATTCGATGACGTCGTGCAAATCGCGGCAACGGCAAGGACTTACGCATCAACAAGAGAAAAATATCAAGAAAACAAAAATTATCCATCCATGTGATTCACCCACTTTGAATTGCAGAAAAAGTTGTGTTCTTTCATGAAAAAACAAAAAAATTCTATTTTTATTATTTTTTTTTAAATTAATTTTTTTTAAATATTTTAATAATTAAATTGGAGGAAAATTATATTTTATTTTATCATTACACTATTACATATCTTGATGATAATCGACGAGATCACAAATTGTCAAATTGTCAATTTTATAGTCACATTTTTCAGTGAGCGTGAGATATATGAATTTTTTCTTTTCTTACAAAGTTACAAAGTGGTTGTTTGTTTTTTTTTCTCTTCATTGTCAGCGATTAGTTTTACCATTTTTAAAAGAATGTCATATTTTGTAAATTTTGTAATTTAATAATATATTATGCCATTTTTCTTGTGAAATTAGTCTTTTGGATTTTTTTTAAAATTTTTTACAGTTTACGGTGTTTAAACGTGTGTCAAGCTTGAAAATTGAGGTAAGATCTTGAAATTTCACGTTTTTTCCAACTTTTTATATGATTTTTATCGAAATTTAGTCATTTTTCCTCATTAAATGTTTGTTTGGGACGCGCTGTTGGCTTTTAGTTCAAGTTTTTGCCACCAGACGTCGCTCGTTTGTTATTTTGCAAATGGCTGTTTGGTGCTTTGGTTTGTAGCAAGTAAGTGGTCAATTTCCAACGATGGTTTCTTTATTTCTGACATTTTAAACTAAAACATACTTTCCTTTCACAGAATAGTAAGTTATTGATCGATTTATTTATAATGAGCAACCGAATCGACATGTCGCTCGACGACATAATTCGCAGCAAAGGAAACATCAAGAAAAAATCTTTTCCGATAAAGTACGGCTTTAAAAAACATATAAAACACAATCAGTTGATTAATTACTTATTTTATACATATTTAGGAACCAACCAGTGCGAAACAGAGTGATGAACAAGCGGAATTTCGGTGGAAATACGAATTTCGTGGCGAATAAAAATTTCGTGGCGAATAAGAATTTTGTGGCGAAAAACAAGAATTTCGATCTGAGCCAGAAGTTAAAAAGTCGCAACTCTGTTGCCGATGCGCGGTTTAAGATCGTCGTAAATCAAAGAGCCAAAATTAAAGACGCACGAGATAAATTAAACCAAATTGCAAAGAAAACCGACGCTCGGTTCAAGATTCGAGAGAAAATTGCCAAGAAAACAGTAAATTTTGTAATTTTTGTGGAAATTTCATGAAAAATAATTAATTTCACTAATCATTCTTCCAGCAAAACGTGAAAACATTCGATCCACGCACTATGCA
>JAQFZO010001885.1:0-13938 GCA_034695885.1 Geophilus flavus
GTGGTGCAAGTGCAATGGTTATATCTTATAATTATTAATTAAACTACAATACTCAACAACCCATGCAGAATTAATGTGATCAAGGTTTTAAAATTTATTATGTCTACTCAATGCATCCCCACAAATGGGTCTGATTTTGAATGATGATTGCCAATTTATGGCCGTTATTTGCACATTTTAACTTTTTTCTACGCAATATTAAAGTACCGTATTTTTAAACTTTATTTTTGTCGTTTCTAATTATTTGCAGAGAATCTTATACGGTTTATTCTTTAGTCCTAATTATTACAATTCGCATGAAAAAAGATTACAATTAAAATCAATTAAAATCGTGCCACTTAATAAAACAAAATAATAAAAATAATAGATGATAAATAAGAAGACAAAAAAAGATTCGAGTGCTTCCTATCGACTGCTCCGATAAGCAGCGCCATCTACTGGCGGAATCGAGAATGAAAAGATGATAATAGCCAATGTTTATTTTTTTGACCAAGTATAGCGTTTTTCTGTCGGTTAATTTTTATTTCAAACGGATTGGTTTTTTCAGCCTCTTTAACGCTTTTGATTTTCAATAGTCTGACAGCCAAAAAAGATTTAGTTTCAATTTTACTAAATTAGAAACAAAAAAACAAACACTTATTTTTAAATTTAGTAAATGTAAGCAGAAGTCAGTACTTATGATATACGGTAAATAATCCATTTATCAATTTGTGAGTGTATTAAATTTTTTTTGATACCGTATTCCTTTGTATTAGCGTAAGCAGTACCTACAGTAAGTAAGTGAAGAAGTATGGTACGTACCATACCGTAAGCAGAGTCAATGAATGGACTCTGCCTAGGGGACGCGTATGAGACAGCCAATCTAACACCTTACCTAACTCTTTCATGGTCACAGAGCAAGCCCGCAAGGTCCTAAAGGTTTAACCCATCCCTAAATGAAACTTTTCTTATCAAATTCTCAAAAAAATTTATTTAATTCACACAAATTCCAGCCATAGCTATAGTATATCTATACGATATAAGCCTATGAAATATTTACAGTAAGTTATGCACTAACTTCTGTCTATTACGCCTAATTAATGAATGAATAACATGGCCTGACCCTTCCACCACCTTGTTCATCATTCATTTGTGATGTTACAGAAACTAAATGTGGCATTAGAGTATAAATTATCAGTCAAACAATAGATATTATGCTAGACATAAAAGTATCAAATCTTTGCACAAACACCGACATCAATAGGACAGCACTGGCCAGCAAATAGATTCTGGATGACCTAATTTCAGGGAAGCTATTTCCTGGACACTCGCTTGTAACAGATGTAATATTGATTATTTGGGATGTATTTTTCCAAGAAAAGAAAATATTGAATCTCTTGAATACAATACATAGTCATACTTGTGGGCAGTCGTATGATTTTTTGTGATGTACAGTACAGTATTTTCCATAAATCAAATCAACACATTTTTTAGTGTCCGATCTTGAGTCCTTTGACCCTAGGTGCGCCTATTGGTAATCTTTTCTCGACTTTATACTCCCTTCATTCCTTTTTTCCGTGTCTCAGTTGTTGTTTTAATGGTTCCTGCTCGTTCTTTTCTGCTTTGTATTTTCGGTTTGTTTTCTTATTTTTCAGTTTGTGCTATCTTCTTTCCACTGGTTGCCCTTACACAATAGAGACACTTACTTATGATATATATTGCGGATTGTGTAAAATTTTTCGATTTTGTCATTTGGGAATTTGTTTAAATTGTAATTGTTTTGATTTTTGTATTTGACAGGTTCCATATACAGTAGCCACAGCAACTATTGATGACATTAAGCATTTATATGTACTATAAACTACGGCACTGTAGCTACAATTGCTGCATTAATTTCCATTGGAATTTTGAACGTATACAGTAAAATCGGTATATTGGATTTCAGAATACTACAATATCGAATTTGTAACATCACCAATGCATTTTCCAATACGGTAAGTTATAAATTTTTTATTGACAATTTTTGATACCATTACCAATTATATAAATCAATCAGTATTCATGATCTCTTCTTCTTCTTTTTTTTTTACATTGGTCGCAAATAACTGAATTCTTCTAATCATAATCACCAGTCACAACTCACAACTGGCAACGGTAATTTGATTCAAAGTTCAAATATTCAAATTTGTATTTTTTGTGACCAAATGAAAAGAAAAAGTCTGACTGTAAGTTACTTTTGTAATATAACAATATTTGTAACTCGAGAAAACAAAATTTTTTCAATTCTTTTCTATAGGAAACCTCATACTTGAAATCCAAAACAAAATGACAAACCCCGCTCCAAATCCACGCTTCACTGCATGCATTTTATTAAATTTTCGGTACACACCATTTTGCATGTGGTGGGGGTGATTATGAAACCTCTGATCATGACGAGTTCGAATATCCATGCCCCGAGGCTTGCAAATGTGCCCAACAATAAGAAAATGTCTCACATTTGCCAGTGACGGTGAGAGTGCAGTATAGTAATGTATTTTTGCGAGAAATGCTATTTCCGCACGGTTGCGCACATTTGCGAGCCTCGGGACATGGATATCCGGATTCGCTATGATATAAGGTGTGTTTTGCAATTGTACCCTTCAACGCACTCTGCTGTCAACAATTTCTTGAAAAAGTAAAAATATAAATTCTCTAATAGTGCACCCGCGCACTATTTGCAGAATTAGGTAAGTTTCCTCCCTCGCTTTATTAAAGATCCGCGTATTAATCGATCACAACAAAAAAATAAATTCCATCCCAATGATGTCGTTTTCCAATTCTGTACTCACAACTTTGGCTCCTTCTCAGATTCGAATTCCAAACGTTATCGTTTGCATCCCCGAATCGTAGGAATGTGATTTCAAAATATTTTTAACTGCAGCTTCTCCAGATTTTTCTCTCGTAAATCCAAAAACTTGTAGTTTAGGGAAAGTCCCAGATTACCCAGAAGTCACTTATATATCAGGGTCTCTATTATAACGCCCCGCGGTATAACAGAGACCCGCGCACTAACTGCAAAAATCGAATTTCTCCCGCGATTAAAGAGATCCGCGCACAATTAGAGGATTTACGGTATATTACATTTTTTATAACAAAATTCTTGAGTTGCACATATACTGTGAATTGTTCTTTTATACAGTATTGACTCTTATCAGCTCATCAGAATACTACGTACTCTACTCTATCCCTCGTCTATCTTCAATAAAAATCATATGTTTATAAAAAATCGAAAGCGGTTTTCCTCATTACTCTGCCATATCTACTTTTTTCATTTACTTCTTTGTTCGTTTCTCCTCCCACTGTCATTGTGTCTTCTCCGTATTGCCTGCAGTTTTCCATTTATCTCCTTTCTTTTCCAGTTACGTTTCCTTTCTTTTCAACCATTGTTTCTTGCTTCCCGCCTTTGTTCCAACACACATGTTCGTAAGCTTAGCTTTTACTGTTATTACTTCCCTAATTGCACTCTTTATTGAATTCAGGGATATTATTACACGATCTTGATTTCTTTGCACTTTACAATATCAGAGCGGTAGACTCTATTTTTGTAAAATTTTCACCTGCATGACAAGATTCTACTTAACCTCGAGCCACAGAGTTACGAGTTATCGAATGGTTATGCTACAGTAAATTTAGATTACGGCCACTGGTTTCCAGCGTTAAATTAACTATCAAAACAAATTTAGTCAATGCAAGAATACCTCTTTATTCCTGTTTATGTATACCCTTAAATAAAACACTAAACTTTTCAACAAATATTTTAAATTGATACAGTGCGATTACTGTATACCAAAAGGGAAATTTTCAGTTTCTATAAATTTTCATCATCTTGAGTTCCTGACTTTTAAAACTCCTTCCTCGACATTGAATAAATAATGAGTGGTTCAATATAAACAGCTCAAATGACTCGCTGCGTAAATTTTAAGTTTATTTTCAAGTATTGAATGCTGCCCTTACAGGAATTGAAAGGCGCTCCAATGAGAATTCCACTCACGGATAACAAGTGCGCTCCAATGAACCGAGAAAACAAGACAAGTGACAAACGTCAGGGTATAAAAAAAAGTAGAAAAAAAAAAGAAAGCTAGTAAAAAGGTAAAAGAGTACTATAAACTGCATGCCAGACATACAAAAGACTTTCTGAACGTTGAAGATAAATACCTGTATGTTAAAGAACGTAAATAAAATATTTAAAAACTGTCACGTTTTGTCGAAATCTGCAATTGGCAGGCGCTGATGGCTAATTTAAAAAATAAATCGTGGCTTTCCCTCGTTTCTGATTTGGGGGAAAATGTAGAGTGACAAACTGTGAAAAATTCCACACACACAACACATAACAATCAGCTGAAATACATTACAGAACTGTCGGTCGACTTTCTTTTTATTTCTTTGCGACCATTACAAAATGGGAAGTTGCATAATGAATGTTCTTTGAAGTAATGTCTCCGAGGAAATCAACATCGCTTGCAAACCCTTTGTATATCTCTTAAGAGACTCTGAATCAACGAGATTTCCAAAGAAAAATACGGTCTAATATTTTAAGGGAAAAGCTCAATAGACTGTGCAGAACTTGTCGAGTAATTGCGCACTATTTATATATAATATATATTCCAATCGTGACAATATTTACATTCTTATCAGATTAATGCGCCCGTTTTAGGGGAATAAATTAGGTCTATTTGCGTTCTTCATTGAATAAACGACGTTTTCTCGTCGTAATTTAATTTTGCATCTTTTTCCGTCTAATAAGTGAGGCTATACTGCCCAATTCTTCAAATTACGAATTAATAAAACAGCCGAAGGAAGCCAAAAAAAAGCTGAAGGATTAAAGATGAGGCATAGTGTCAGTGATAAACAAACTTGTGCCAGTGACAAAATGAGACAGCTCGCCTTAAGTCTTATCAGCTCGAAGGATTTATCTCCTTCGATGTCAAAGATTCCGATACAACTCTTATGAGCCGAGACAGTACACATTAAGTCGAAAATCTAGGGCTTTATTCTATATCCAATATACAGAATTGGTTGGCAAACATTACCACGTCCTTGTAAATCTATATTATTTAAAAATTCATGAAATTTAAAACCGAATTTGCCTCAATCTGTTTAACTTAAAATAAACATCCAGTTGTGTGTTTTAATTTAAGTTGACGTGCCTTACCTATCGAGACTTACTTGTTAGAAATTCACCAAAAGAAATCAATAAATGCGTTTTCTAACCTTCTAAAACGCTTTGGTTACATCATCCATAACAACATTATACGTCTCAAATGGGAATTTTTATCCGTGGTTTGACTACGTAAAAAAAGAGAAATCTATAAATTCCATCACGAGGTATGAGAGGAATGAAAAAAAAGGTTAAATCGACCTTTTGGCCCAACTTCATAATAATATAAGAAAAATTTGCAGCCATTCATAAAAAGGTTTAATTCAGAATATTAATAAAAGTTGACACATAACTACTTCAATAGTCAATTTTGCAATGGAAAAAATATTTTCTTAAAAAAAAATCATACCATTAATTTGATTATTCCCTACTAATGAACTATATTCAATTTAAATTAGGAGAATTGAAAGCAACCCTACATAATCCAAAATAAAGTCCACTTCAACAGCAGTCAAAATGAATTTGTGGTTCAAAGTGGGTTTTGTGAAAGGCAATAATCCATTGAATTACTCTTACTGGCAATCTAATTTAGATTCTGGTAATGGATTGTCCACATTCTTATTCAAAAGAAACTTTTCATATTCCACTTTCAGCTCATCTTGACTTTTCTTGCACATTCACACTTTAAAATCACTTAGAAACATCCAGTATAGGTACTTATACCCCAAGTAATTTCCAACAGTCATTAATTATGTTTATTCACAATTAGAACTCAACTCGAGCACGTACCTCCACCTCGGGGATGAAAATCAATCAATCGATTCATCTAATTTTCAAATCTAATTGCAAAATTTTCCCAGATTGTTTTCTCTTTTCATTATTCACGGCATTTATTATAATAATAATTTTTTTTTATAATAAGGTCTTACTTGCATAACCCTACTTTTAGCACCTAGGATACTATTTACTGACCTCAGATTTAAAATTGTCGTCCAATTGCTCCGCATTAACGTGCTGTGCCAGTCTCGTGTTTGTTTTACTTGTGTACTTAACATGTCTTGTTAATGAAGACAAGACTGTGTGGTCCAACATCACAAGTAGGCTCAAATTGGTAACTTGTATTCTCCTCCCTGTCCTTATCTCACTGCATTTATTTGGAACAAACGATTTCTAATTTATTTTTTCTTCTCAGTGCATCTGCTTCGCAACGAGTTTCCACATTCAGCAAAGTTTTATTTTTTTTTTTTTTGCTTGTTGAAAAATAATATATTTCTGACAAGAAATTTTTGAGCAAGCGACGCACGCCAGATCCTGTTGTTTATAATAGGATTTCTTTTCTTGTCTAAATTTCCGGCGTATTATCGATCGTTTTTCATCACTGTTATGTATCAGGAACCTTTTATTTGCTTTTCACAAAGTTATTAATTAGACCCTTCACATTCTTATGGCAAATATTTTTTTTTATATTAAAAACGTCTTTTTTACCCCAGTTTTAATCATCGCCAGACATCACATGTTTAAAGAATTGAGAGGAAAAAAAATCTCATATTTTTTCTTTTTTGAATTTTAGGTCAGATGAAACCGCAAATAGACTTTTTATCTCCATTTTTTTTCTTATACCTCCTTCGGTAGCCTTTTCACCGTCTTTGAAATCTAATCCCGCACGTTCGGATCTACGTATAAGTAATCACATTTCCCATTTTCATTAAGCACATTCCATCTATTTAATTATTATCAACAGAAAAATGGAAATCCCCAGAGTAAACATGAATATGATACGAAAGTTACGCAAACAACACAACTATATAAACATCATAGAATTTCCAGAAACTGATCAAATTTCATTGAATCAAGAACGGAAATCAAGTTTTCCTAGTGCCATCTGAACAAAACTTACACCATAGTCAGCAAACCAAATATTTGGGCGAAGTAAATATAAGCTTAATTCAGTCATGGGTTACTTTCTTAATTCCCTTCTTACGTGTAACGTCCGTCAGAGCGCGCCAGTGAAATCAGGTTACTATGACGACAAGAGATGCAGCCTCTCGTGCAACGGACGGATGCTCCACTATCGCCTGCCAACAAGCTTCATCACTCGGCTTGAGCAAGATGGGACGAACGCTTCAGCATTGCCAATGCGATTAGACGGCGAGCACTCCGGCCATAATAGAAAACAAAATTCAAAAAAGTGTCGGGAAAAGGATGGGGGAGGAAAAAAAATTCGGTTATAAGAAAAGCACCATACGGTGGCAAACTTATTATCGATGTTGATGAAAAGTCGCTACGAAGATGTTGGTGCAAGTTGACGTGTCTTTTATGTGTTTACGCAATATTTCGTGGTGTTGACGGTGAAGAGCCGAGTAGAAACAAAGTGGGTTAAGATTTCGTGTTTGCTCAACAAGTCAATATTCAAAAGTCAAGTCACGTGACCGATGACAAGCTTAAGCTAACTGTTGAGTTTTACTATTTGGCTGCACCACCAACTTCTCAGATGGAGTCGGAGGAAACGAATCAACTGCTCACCTTATCTCGGTTTGGCAATGGAACGTCGCTGGAAGAAGATTCGCTTACCTGGCGTGAATTACTGCTGCGAGTGAGTGGGGCAGTGTTCTGCGGATTGGTGATCTGCCTCACGTTAACAGGTAAATTAATTAAAAATTTTATTCCATCTCCACCTGTTGCGTGTATTGACATACGTGCACTTTATGTGTATTTAATAATAGCTATGAGCTATTTTCAATTTGCAATTCTGGGGCAAATAAAGGGCCTGTTTAAATATTTTTACGGCCCTTTTTACTATTTTTAACCGAAAGCAGCATGAATAAAGTCAGCAACAAAATTAAATTTGCAGATTTAAAACTTTAATTTGTTTTTAAGATTTTTTTAAAAAATTTTTTATTAAATTTTTTTGTACAGTATATAGAAAAGTTCGACAGCAAAAACTGTTATTTTGCGGTTCACCAAAAAACTCTAGCAATCGTTTATGGCATTGACAGGTTTATTATTTTCATTAAAAAATAAAAAAAAAACTGACATACTTCTAATCAATAAAGCGATAGACGGGTGTTTTTGCCGGATTTCTAAGTGGCAATTAGTTACCTAAAGGTGGGGGAGGTAGCAATTTAAAAATAGAAACTTAGCATTAAGTGGAAATTGGTTCCGAGCATTTTGTTTTTAAAGATTGGAAAGAAATTTCTGCAAGTGTTTCAGATTTATCTCACATTTACTTCCTTTTTTATGACTCACTTGAGAGTTGAGACAACACTCTCTTCTCCTGTCTCTTCTTTTCTGCTTCGCAACATTTGATTAATTGATAACAACCGTGAGCAATAATGTGGAAATTGAAATTAATCAAAAGACACTTGAATCCCAATGTAAATAAAAATCTTTCCTGGCTAATTAAAAACGGAATGCTAGTGTACACACTGTAATTAATTTTCAAATATTAATTAAGTAATTTTCAAATACATCATCAGGTTTAAAGTATATTTTTTGAAAGCATCCTATAACCCTCCTGGTTACAATGACAGTTGCACTCCAATCCCTATTATCACAGTAAATCCAGGTATAAATCCGGCCAATATATTGACATAAATGTCTTTTGACAGCTTAGTTCGTGCTGCAAAATATTGGATTTCAATGATGGTTGAGTTTTATAAACGTTCAAGTGAAAGGCCAACTGCATGATGATGAATAAACGATGTTGAAAAGGATTTTAAAATCTCACCTTTATCTCCATACCACTTTTCCTTTCAACAAATCCCAATCTCACACGTTTGCTTTGCACAGTTCCGAATTTACATGTATGATGCAGAATTAATTAATTACAGCTGTTGCCAATAAAATCAGTTGGTTTCTTTCTCAAAACTATAGTAACATGAACACATGACTGGGCGCTGTCACCTCGAATAAACCATAGTCGAGTGGCCAAGTGAAGGGAAGTCCCATTTCACGGTGGTCAATGGTCAAGAATAAAATTTGAATGGAGAAATTTTTCTTATTTTTAGCTTTTTTTTGGATCACAGATTCACAGACATCTTTTTTTTCCTGCCTGTTCTTCCTCTTCTTTTTTTGTTTTCTGAGTAATCCTCTCAAGGATTAGGCCTATAGTTAAGCTCATTTATACTGGCAACTCTAGGTAGTGATTGAACGTTTATTTCGTTTGCCATTTAATTACGACATTGTTTTTTTTTGGGGAATTAAAGAGTTCATTGGCGCATTTTCATGAGTGTGAATACTAAAGATAATTGAGGCAAGCAAAGGAAAACACGCAAGAAAAGCTCGTGTGTGAAATTTTTTTTATTGCTCTTTCCAAAATGAAAGAACAACAAAACTAATCAAAATTTCACAAAAAGGATTAATTTAGCTTTGAAGTTAGACCTTTAAAAAAAGTAAATTATTATTTATCAAGCTTTCGCAACACGCTTAAACTTCATTAGGTCTTGATTAGGTGGGGCTTTCATGGTAAAACAATAGGGTTTGTAAAATAAGACAACTATAAATACGTACCTACAGCATGAACTTGGTTGCGCAGTTCGCTTTTGTTTTGCAAGGTTGTGTAAAGAAATTGAATTAAAAATGTAAATTAAGCTGATGGCGGAACATTTTCATTAAAATTTAAAGATCGAAAACAATCATCAAGGTTTTATTTCATGGAATATCTCAAAAAAAATCAGTAAATTATGCAGAAAATCCCGAAACATCTCGTCCCACGATTTCCATAAGCTTTAAAAGCACACAAAAAACACGTGCTTTCGAATTTCCTTCAATTCAATTACCACACGATTGGAGCAATAAGTTTTCCATTCAATGAAATTCTAATTGACGCAAACTATTTGAATGTAATCGCATCATTAAACAGCTTTAAGCAGTTCGTAAATTTACGAAAACAACTCGAGAAAAACTGTAAATGCACTTCCCCAAAGCGGAGCGAAGATTAATCATAGCGCGACAATGATAGATAGTGCGACGGCAAAGCCCAAGTGGAATACATACCTTGCCTTAGAATTTCATTGACTCACGAGTAGTTCTGTATAGATAAAATGCTCGAGCTTCTAAGGTACCACACACACTCTCCCATTATTCCATCCTCAATTTTATGATCCCCTTAACTTGTCCTCGTTTCATTTCAGACTTATCACAAGTTTCCTTCAGGCCTTTAACCACATCCTTTTTACTCCTATCGCGACCATCCACTGACCGCAGCAGACATATATGGTGAAATAAATAAAACGTAAAGAAATTTCTGCTTTGTAATTGAAAAAATTTGGTGAAGACAAGAAAGTTTTAATGGGGAAAAATTAAAATGACATTTGATGTTCAATTGCGGCATCTTTAAGCCGATAAAATAGGATTTTACAAGATGCCGCAATATGAGAGATATCATTCCTTGAGGGCACAAAAATCTCATACTTTTTATACTTTAATAATCCCAAAATAATAAGTGCGCGCTATCTTCACAAAAGAATCGTCAAAAAAATTGAAGTCTGTATCTTTCGGGGGCAAGTTCCACATAGATGAAACTGCAATAAAAAACACACAAAAGAAAAAAAACAAGACAAAAACGCAATCATGAGTGCGGTCAACATTTCTTTTCTTATAAGCTTGTAGTGTGGATAACTTCCCAGCAATGCCGCAATGCAATGCAAGAAAATCAATTTAGAAAATCCAAAACAGATGTGGAAATGTGTAATATCATCAGTATTATTGACTTCATCCAATTCCAGCTTGCTACTTAAAAGTTGCATGCATTGTCAGTATAGAAAGGTTTTACTACGGAGAATATGCACAAAAATATTCTTTTACCATGAAGCATAAGCCACAGCAGCTGTGTGGCCTTTAGCTTCGCTCTCATTTCTGATTATAACACAGCTGCCAGGCAACCAACCATATACCTGCTCCCAGAATTGAAAGAAGGAATTTCTTGATAATAATTTCTTCCCCCCACCATTAGGTTGTACTTAAATATCAGTGAAATTAAATTCTGCATTTCTGCGTCGTTGAAATTGGCACTTGATTATATTAGGTTAAACGACAGCGAGTTGTAAATACCCCATATATCCATCCGAACGCATCACAAAGGCTTACGGAATAAAGCTTTGTTGGGAATTAATTTAATATAGATCCTTTTTCATTTGTCTCGCATTTATACATAATTAATTTCTGACAAAACCCGAGATAAAATATTCAGTCGATTGTGTTTTTCAAATTTCAAATTAGTATTTAAAGATAGTTGTTGTTTGGTACAGTGCAGCAAGTCGGAAGCAATTCACATTTTCAAAATAAATTATCTAAAAAAAAAAAAACGTGGAAAAAGAAAGTTGGTTCAAAGAGAGACCGATTCGTTTTTAAAAAGGTTCAAATTCAATTGGAAGTATGAGGTAGCCATATCCCTATTTTATAATTCAGAATCAAATTTTTTTTCCTCTTTAGGAATAGAAAACTTTAAAATAAAATTTGCTTGCGATTCTCACGGGGAACAAAATTTTCGCTTGCTTCAGCAAATACATTGGCGAAAATTGCCGTGTTGAATAAAGTTTATTTCTTTATAGATATTGAGCACCCGGTCAAATAGATTGAAAGTTAAGCTACGTTTCAAGATCTGATCAATAATGGGTAGAAATGTGAAATCTCCCTGGAGTCTATTGATTTTGAAAACCACATAAATAAATAAACAGATAGATATAAAAAAAACTGATAAGTATACAAGAATTGATTTTAACAAAATAAATTCTCAATAACTTCTATTTACATGAATTTCCTCAAACGTAAATAACTAAACTGTAGCCAAATACAAATGTGGAACGAGAACAAAGTCCTATAGATAGAAACTTGGGAAAGATGAAAAACTCAAAAGGAAAACACTAGAACAAAAAAAACAACGTTTTCAAATTTAAATTTAAATCGATTTTGTTCTTTAAATTAACATTTCAAAGCCGATAGTATGGATAAATGAAGTCACCTGGCCAAGCAATGATAACGACTTCCTTAATTCCCAGTCAAAGGCTATCATGGTTGAGGGGAGGAAATTGATAAGGAAGAAACGAGGTGTAACTGGACACTCAGCAATCAGTACTGTGAAGAAAAGTCATCAGAAACCAACACTCTTGTCACACATACCGCAATTCCCAAATGGCAACCTCTTTCCCTTTAATTTCGTCTTCCATTTCCACAATAATTAAAACGAATAACAGATGTTTAATCCGAAAGAATGCAATTATTCATGCTACCTTTCTTTGCTAGCAGCTCAGCACCAAGAGAATCATTAAAATTTCAGAATCCCTGCAAACACCCTTCGAGCAAGCATGCATGAATCGTCATTAGAGATTATAAATGAAATTTTGCAATTTTTCTTTCACCTTAATTTATAAGTTTTGAATTTCAATTTTTTTTTCTCGCTATGTATATGTGTGAACACGAAATGAAAATTAAGTGTCATTACTTCCTCCACTCACATAATGACTCGACGAGCATCGGTTGTCACTATCTCGGGCTCATTTCCATGTAATTAGAAGTTCACCGTAAAAACTTTACTCGTGTATACAGTAATCAAGAAACTATTTCTTTTATTAAATTTCCCCGCATTTAATTTAACATTTGGATTTGAAATTTACATTTCTGTCATGACAAATGATTCATTAATATCGGTTGCATTTTTAATATGAAAATCAACAGCGATGATTGAATTACCTAATGAGCAATTTATTGACACTTTTCTTGTTGACATTTTGGGAGTGCTTTGCTTTGCCAGTATACAGTCGAAGATCAATATAGTTTATTGGTCTGTAATTTAGACACCGACAAGAGCAATTTTTTCAGTTTCAAGTTAATCAGGTCGACAAATTTCAAACGTTTATTTTTGTTTTTATTATTCGACAATTTTTGGATGGGTAAAGTCCGTAAAATATTATGGAAAGTTTATTTTTAATTCATTACACGTGGACTAAATTCGATGTATAAATAAAATGTTTATTTTTAAATGATGAATTATCATCGAATTTCAACCAAAATATGCATTTGATTATAAATTTATTTTTTTTTTGGTTTATATTCATAACTCTAAATTAAGGCATCATTCGAGAAAGGATTACACAAAATGTTCTGCTAATCCTTAACCATAATCTCTTAAACCCACACCTGTGAAACATGTTTCTTGCCAATTTCATGTTAATGTGACCAAAAAAAAAAATTTAATCAGTCAGAAAACTTGCTTTTTTCCGTTTTTCGTGGCACATTCAAACTTTTCTTTTCATGCAAATCAGGTGATATTTTGTCTGAACACCACTTCCTCTAAGGGTACACAGACAAAATGTGATTGGATTGGGCTTTAATCAATTCCAACTG
Source organism: Geophilus flavus (assembly GCA_034695885.1). NCBI lineage: Eukaryota > Metazoa > Arthropoda > Chilopoda > Geophilomorpha > Geophilidae > Geophilus > Geophilus flavus. Next base: position 13,460 of record JAQFZO010001885.1, read on the forward strand.
CATCCCAAACGGCTTTATTGACACTTCAAAAAATTTTTTCTGCGCCTTTGGCAAATTTATTTCATTTTGAACTGAATGTAAAGAAAAAAATGATCATATTAAATCATATTTTCCGTGATCCAGTTCCATTTTAAAATAAATACAATTAAATACTGTAAAAGTCGGTTTTTCTCAAAAATAAAAAAAGGGTAAAAAACGAGATCACAACTCAACTCCCCCGTCATTCTTATTCTCAGATTTCTTTTTCAGCGTGAAAAACTCTTTGTAGATTTCTTTTTCAGCGGGAAAAAACTCTTTGTAGATATTTTTTTTGGTATAATGTTTCCCGTCATCCTGCTGTAACCCTAGCAACTCGTTCCTGTTATATCAGAAGCAGAGCAGAGCGTTAATTCTCTACACTACAGCTTTCTCCATTTCCCACTAGTATCATCAGCTAAGAATTGATGGAATCACCAAGGTGACAAATTTATTTTTCGTTT
>JAQFZO010001886.1:0-13928 GCA_034695885.1 Geophilus flavus
TAAAAAAATATATAAAAAGGAAACACTTTGGGTGTAGTTGACTGCAACTGATAAAACCCATATTAATTTTTTTTTTTAAATTTAATTTATGGGTTGTATTATCTGTCTAAAGTAAATTATTGACCAATAATTCATTAATTTGTGAATTTGATGAAACTAAGTTTTAGACTAAACCGGAAGCCCCCGAAATTAATGCAAATTTTGTGTTAGTATTGCTAGTACTTGTAAGGAAATGAGTGTAGGTGGTTAGGTGTGGAATGAGACTGAATGGGGGTACAAATTAGGGCATAATTGGGGTGTTGGGGATCTCCAGTTTTGCAAATATGGGGTGTTTCTTTTTAATCAACTTTAATCTTGTTTTTTCTCAAAATTATTTTACATAAAGGATATTAAGTTGGATCATTTCTAGACTAAGTTTGAGATGCTCTACAAGCTACTACGTAATTGGATTTTTCGGCTTTTTCATTCTGTCTGTCACAGTTCTCGAGATAGAGTAAGGATGATCTTGAACCTGAGGTCAAAGGTCAAATTTATTGGTACCATTGGATTTGCCACTACTTCCTAATTAATGGCTTTAATTAACAGATCGTTAATTACTTTTATTGTTTAGGAGTTATTCAGCTGCCCCAATTTAGAAAGAACACTAAGTATGGAAACATCGAACTTATATTACAGTATCCATAACAATTCAAGAAAATCAGAAGTCACATTATAACTGTCACAGGTATACTGCAGAGTCCACAATTCTTACTCTATAAAAAAATTTTGATCATATTTTGATCTTTCATTTTAGTCATTTCAGCACTTTTGCTCTTAGTGATGAAAATTATCTTAAAAATTATCAAAAAATGACTAAAAGTATAAAAAATAGGAATAAAAGCAACTTGTTACTATAAAAGAACTAAACTATTAAAAAAGGACTGAAAAAATGATCAAAAAATAATCAATTATTTTTGTAAGGGTTGCCTTATAGACACGCCAATCCTGTGAGACCATTTGGGTCATGTGACATGTCAGTTACTCCGTATCTCATTACAACTAACAATAATGTAAGCTAACATATTAATGGCTGTTTTTTACTTCCTGCTGTTTTGAAAAACTACAACCTCATTGCCACATTGTCAGTGTACACGCATACAAATGCACGTAAACAGGTTTGTCTTAATTCAAATTAATTTCATGGTTAATTTCTTACAGTCACTGCTAGTGTGAACACAAATGCAAACTTCTTTTACTATTAGACTGGAAATTCTTAGCCCATTTCACATTAACTAAAGTGACTCATCCAAAACTTTTTAATTTTTGCTTGTGTTAGAAAAATGTTACAAACCTTACAAACTGTCAACTGTACTTTTTTAGTGCCACAAACAAACTAATAAAAATTCCTATATAAAAATATAAAAATTAGTTTTTTTCAGATTCCAGTTCACTTGTGAATAAGACATCAACCATTCCCATCACACATGTGAAAACATGGCTGTTGGATTTCAATAACCACCCTTTTTTCCTATAAAAATACTTTATCTCCCATTAACAACTAAACTGGAACAAGATAAAACAATAATTTCTCCCACATCACTTTTTCCAATTAAAAAAAAAACTGAAGGTCACATCAGATATATACAGTATATTAAAAATAAAAAAGTGTGACATGAAAATAAAAATTAAAAAATAAGAAAAAAAATGAAATGCCTTTCCACCCTAATAATTAGAATCATTAAAACTGTTTTTTATGACTGTAGGTTTTAATTAATAATATCAGATGGCAAAGAGACATAATTATTTCTTTAAAAAAAACTAAATTGCAGTATCTAAATGTCAACTTTAAACTTAGTTATCCCATTAAAAATAATGATATCCTAATTATTTATAAATAAAAAGAGAAAATATAAAAAATAAAAAATTGGAAAGATAGAGTAAACCAATATGATAGACTGACTCTCTCTCACTGCAGGACAAGATGTTATTAAAAATATATGAATAGATATTGATCCATGTGACCACTTATGTTTTTATACAGTAAAAGTTAAATTTTGAATGAATAAATAAATAAATGAGGTAAAAAATGCTCAATATGGAATCCATTAAAATTGATATTCAAAATTGACAAACAACTTCCTTGGGTAAATAACTTAACTAAAACTTCCTTATATTGGCATTACATCAGACAATTGTTATCGAATTTTTATTGAAAAGTTAATAAGGAATGGAAAATTGAAACAATTTTGTTTGGATTGTAATTAAAGATGGGGAATGATTGTTTGATCAATTTTTTTTTCTATTGTTGTGTCGTTATTAGAAAACTCATATTTTATTACATGTAATAAAAATGTAAAATAATTGTTTGAACACTTGTTTTTCTATTGTTGTGGCATTTTTAGAAAACTTATTTCATTATAAATAATAAAAATGTGAATAATTGTTTGATTAATTGTTTTTTCTATGTTGTGTCAGTTAGAAAATTCATACATTATTATCAGACTGTTTTGACACCATATGGTGTTAAATTCAAAGTTGTATTATTTGCTCTGATAAATTGAGGGTAATAAACAATAAATTCTTGTAAAATTCTCTATACACAAAAAGTTAATCAAAATTATCAGTTTTTGTTGATTTCTTCTTTTGTGTTTGAACAATATTGTGTGAAATTTTTGGCAAACTCGACCTCATGAAATGATTGGCTCTGATTAAATAGAGATTTTTGATAAGAATCTCAGTGAATCCCCCAGTCATGCATCAATGCATTAAGTTCACACATAATGACTTTCCAAATTTGTTGAATGTTTAGTATCAATCCCACTTCCTGTTTGATCAACTGATTCAATTTTAAGATTACTTTAATAAAACTTAACACAGATTTCCATAGATAATCAAAACCCAATAAAATCATCAATAATAACTAAAATCAACAATCACTCAAACAATACAACCACAAACCCCTCTCCCCCCCAAAAAAAAATCCACAACAATCAAACCCCAACAAATAAATAAAAAAATAAACAACTTACCTCAAAACAATTGGACCATCAACAACAACAAGAGCAAAACAATCCAAACCCAGCAACCAGCAACTTCCAATGAAAAACCAAAACCGGTCCACAACAGCAATCCAACCTACAAAGACAAAAAAAACAAAAACTCAAAAAATTACCAAAAAAAATCACCAAAAAAAAAATAACTTTACCAAACACATCATCCCCCCTTTAAAACCAAACCAAACAAAACCCCCCATCAGTCCATCAACCCCCCCTTACCTCCAAAAAAAAAAATCAATTTCTTTTTAACTTTAAATCGATAAGTACCTTTTCTCAACTTTAAACTTGTAATCTTAACAGGAAGGGAAAACGAAGAAGAAAAAAATACAAGCTCTCGACGGATTTGCAGCGATGGAAGCAGCCAGCAGTGGGGGGAGGAGGAGGAGGAGGAGAGTGTGAATGGGAGGGACTTTGGGGGTACACGAGGGCAAAGGAAGATGCTGGAGGGATGGTGAGGTGATGGTGAGCTTCGAGTTATTACATTGCAACACATGCGGGAGAAAGAGAAGAGAGGAAAGGGAGGGAGGGGTAGGGAGTAATTTTTAACAGCCAATCCTCCTAGACCATCTTTCAGTTAAGTATTTTTTTCCCTTTTTCTCTCTCAAGCAGAGAAATCCAATCCACGCATGCTCACTTCTCTTCTCTCCCCCATTCATTTATCCCTCATTCTGAAGGAGGAAGGGACAGTCGAGTGCCCCCCCCCCCCACACACACACACATACATGTTTCTTTCCTTTTCCTACTGCTGTCCCCCCCTCCTGCCTCCTCTGATCGTTTTTTTAGACCCCCTCGCACCCATTTTTGGTGGTTCATTTATTTTAAAATGGGGGAGATGTAGACTGATGTGAAATTTTGAAAATGGGGGAAAAAAAGAAGTATGGGTTTTGGATTTTGAGTTTTATTTTTTTGGAATGGACAAGGGTTTTTTGGGAGGGTGGAATAATGGGGGTTAAAATGTGTGGGTTTGTGATAGGGATGTGTGTGTGTGATAAATAATTTTTTTGTGTTTTATAGTCGTGTTGGATTTGTAAGGGTGATTGGGAGTTGGGATAAGGGGGCGGGTTTGTAAGGTTGTTTATAAAAGTTAGAAAATTGGAATATATGTGTTTTGGGATTTATGCGTAGACCGTAGAAGATTCGTATAACTCTGAATATAAATTGCACAGACTAGCACTACATAAGTTTATGTGACAGAATTTTTTTGAAGATTATCTTGTTTTTGTTTATTGTTGAGTATTGTTGTTCATAGTTGAGCATTATTGTTTATTGCTGAGTATTGTTGTTCATTGTTGAGCATTGTTGTTCATTGTTGAGCATTGTTGTTCATTATTGAGCATTGTTGTTCATTGTTGAGTATTGTTGTTCATTGTTGAGCATTGTTGTTCACTGTTGAGTATTGTTGTTCATTGTTGCGTATTGTTGCAAAATCTCTATCATTTTCATTTTGTAAACTTATTGTTAGTTTTTAAGTCTTTCATTTGCATGCACTGTTCTGGAAGATTTTACTTTTGCATCACTCATCGAGAAGACAAATATAGAGAAACCATTAATAAATCAGTTCAATTCAGTTTGTTTGAATTCACTTTCCACTTCTTCCTTTCTCAACTCCTCAGTTACCATTGGGAGTTTACAGTTGGCATTGGCCCTTAAGATTTTACATTCTTCTTATTCCTCGAGTCAAATTTCCCAACTTTTCTTTTCCTTCGGCTACGCAAACATCCATTTTTTTTGCACTTCTTTGTTACACAACTGTGAGTGTTCTGACAATGTATGCTAATACATCAGCATTACAACAATATAACTTACTAAAACGCATTGTTAAAATATCTATTATTTAACAATCACCATCAGAAAGAGTAAAACAATCCAAAATGCTATAGTATACTAGCATTTCATTGTTTAACATATGGGAAAAATATAAATAAATAAATGAAAGCAGCAGAAAAGTGAAAGTTCACAGTCTGTATGTATATGCAGTTTGACTTGATTAAAAATACAAAGACTTAACTTCTCAATTAAGGCGCGGCATGTAATGCATTAATGCTTAATAAACATGCTTTTAATAATTCTTGCCTTTAATTTACCATTTCCAATTAAACAAATGTTTACACCATTAATGTATTAGTTGCAAACCTCAAATAATTCACCAGCAACAACGCAAAGAACCAGAGATGACCACAAATCATGCACGGCCAAAACTGTAATTCAAACTCCCGATCCCTTAAATCACATGTGTAACTTTATTACACGAGCATAAATAATGCAAATGCACCATATTAGCAACCCCATGTAAGACGACGGATTATTTACTGTATAACAAAGTGGCCCGGCATCGATTCCGGTTTACATTTTATACAGTTGATGTAACACTTCAATATCTTGCTTTCACATTGTGATGAAGTGGCATTGTTTAAACAATAACATCAAACAATAAAATGTTTTTTCAACAATAGTAAAAATAATATGCAACAAAAAAATGTTTTTGCAACAATACTAAAAATAATATCCAACAATAAAATGTTTTTTCAACAATACTAAAAATAATATCCAACAATAAAATGTTTTTTCAACAATACTAAAAATAATATCCACAAAAAATTGATTAGCTAATTGTCAGTCAGAAAAGTACAGAAGTAGCTTCTGCCACTAAACATGCTTCTAGAAATCTATTTTTCTAGAAAATAACAGTTGACCATTAGTATTCAGTATGGGTAGCGATTGTTAAATCACTTTGACGAGATCATCTCTGCAAGGCACAGACCGGAACTATAACTAGCTAATTCTGTGCCAAAGGCGAGAATATAAAATCCCCCTTACCAAATCCTGCCCCCAAATTTTTTTTTTAATATTTATTATATTATTTTTTTTTGGAGATTTCTATTGTCCCAGATGTCAGCAGTTAGATCCGGGAGGGGAAGAACCCCTATCTGGCTAAAAACCAACAATTTTTTCATATCAAAACCTACTAAGCTTACACACCTACTGTCTTTCACGCGTAAAAAGCCCAGCGAAGTGAAAAAATGCACTTTACTCGTTAACCTCACTCAGCAAAGATTTTTTTACTACGTTTACCTGACAGAATTTTTTAAAGATTATCTTGTTTCAGTTAATTGTCGGGTATTGTTGTTCATTGTTATTTTACAGAATAATCCTCAAAAAATTCCACCATGTAAGCGTAGTTAAAAAACACTCCTTCTCACATTCTGCAGTGAAGACATTTTCACTTGAGCTGAAAAATTACATTTCACTCGTTGGTGTATATACGATTTAAGCCTTTAAAAGGGTTGAAAGATGAACATAAATAAGTCTTTAAACCTATTATTTAATTACCACAGGTCATCAGTAGACGGAAATTGCAATTTTATTCTATATACCGTACCGTGCACTGGATTGTATGCAAACCCTGAGCAAATACCTCAGTTTTGGAGCAAAGTTGTTGGTTGCAAGTGATAGTAAACAAAATTTTAACAGCTCACTGATGATGTCTTACTACAACATCAACATCATCATCATCATGAAAGTCTTTACATCATAAATTTGGTAAACTCCAAATATCCTCTAAAAATAGTGTATTTTATTTTTCTCAACTTTTTACAAGATCAGAAGTATAATAATAGAGTAATAATCGAGTGCATGCACCTATTGTTAACAATAAAACCTTTGTCACAACACTTTAGTATGCAGTGAAAACGATTTCTTTAAGAGATAGGGGGTTTCTCCCACACTTAATGATGAAATATTGTTGTAGATGTACGGAGCATAAAACACACGTGGCGATACGTAAGGGTTACAAAACCGGAAGTGATTTATTCACAGAGGGCGCTGCAAGACGCAGACATACAAATTAGACCCGAAATTAGATCATTTACATAATAATACTGCCGATAGGTGGCGTTGCACATAAACAAGTAATTGTTGTCATCTTTACAATTCCAACACTTAATAATATCAAAATAAAATCTTATTATCACATTAATGTCTCCATTAAAATGATTCGAAACTGTAAACACATTTCATTAGTCACAAAATACTCCACAAGAGCTTGAAGGAACACTCTAGAATGGACATTAAATTAATATCGGAGTGCCCAAAGGACACGTATTGGTTTTCATCGATGCAAGTATGTGTTTCCGCAAGAGTAATGCCAAGAATGCTGCGTGACTCTCCTAATCATGAGCTATCATCATCGCAATACTCAGAAAGAACAAACCGATGGTTTGTCATAGAATACCAAGCAAGTCATGGTCTGCTGCTGAAACTGAAACAAGTGAAAATAATGCGAGACAATATTGTGCCTTCTCAACAAACACTTAGTCTTGCAATAGTGCCCAAGAGATTACCAGTGTTGATACTGCTTAATTACAGTAATGACTCAACAAACTGATCTTTAACAGCTATATGCTTTGTCTCATAAAAGGTATTAAAAACAATTTGAATGCATTCACCTAATTGTTCTATTGAGGATCATTTTTAAAGTATACTTACTGACTGTAGTGTTGTAACCGTTAGCATCACTGTTACCAACAGCTAAAAGGTGTAGTAATGACTCGGTGGAATTATCATTATTTTAACTACTAGAGGCCATAATCAATAGAAAATTTCTTTTCCTTTAAATTTTTAAATTACTTTGCCCTTAAAGGTAAGTTCAACAATTAATAAAAGAAGAATTCATTTTTTCGATGTTGATTTTTAAGTTTTATGTTTTTTCGATAAAAATAAGTTGATTTTTAAGTTTTTATGGTAAACAAATTGATTTCAACTGCTCCAAATAATCACAGCATTGTTATTTCAATTTATGGCAAACTTTTGTAACGTGTATCGGTATCGTTACTCGAAAGTGAAATGATACTGGTAATGGCACTTTTTTAAGTTACAGCCTATTTTCAAATGTAATGCATTACCACCACTGTTGCAATAAGTGGTAACAACATTGTTTTAAAGCAGCCGATCACTCCGTTTGAAATTTCAACAATTACCAGTATTTCACATTGCATTTCCATCAAATGTAACAATGTTTTCAAAAAATTGATAAAATTACAGTTACAGTATCACATTGTTACAGTAAATGCCCAATAACATTGTTTTAAAGCAGCCAATCCCTCAGTTGGAAAATTCCAACAATTTCTAAAAATAAAATTTCATTGTTAAATGCAGTGGAAAAAGTTTTTATTCATTTTTTAATTACAAAGCAAAAAGAAATTGAAAAAAAGAAACAAATTGAGGTACAAGTTTCTGTGATTTTAATAGGGAAAAGATTTAAGCTAGCAAAGCCATTACAGAAATAAAGTGCACTGACTTTTCTTTTTAAACCCTGTCCCAAATGTAATGAAGAAAAACGACTTGAAACAACAAATCGAATTAAAAGTTCACTTCCACTAAAATGGGAGTGTAGGAATGAAAAAAAAATTAAATAAAACTTGTCACTACCCTTTTTAACCCTTGAGGAAGTAAATTTACAATCACACTCAAAAATCCTTTCAATTCACCGCTTATAAAAACACGCTTTTGTGCTTTAAAATAAAATTTCAATCATCTAGCAAACTTCTACACCTTAAGTTTAAAACCTATTATTATCTAATTATCTTTTCACAGCATATAAATAAAGATTTAGAAAAAAAAAATACTTTACACACCATAACTATGGCTCATCAACCTTTCAACTTAACAATCTTGTTTTCTTCATGGAATTTTTATTTTAATTTTATCTCACTAATAATAAATTGTGGTTTGAAAACAATCTTGAAGGTGTGAATTGTTTGGATATTATGGTAATGGTTATAGAGTATATTTCTTTGAAGATGTTTTCAGGTAATAATTGTTCTAATTAATGTCAAATCAGATAAAAACAGTATATACAAAAAAGCAGATTTGATAAAAGTGGTGATTATTTGAGTAATTTATAATTTTCTAAAGTTAATCCTAAGCTGGGTTTAGACATTCACCCTCCATAAAGAAAAAAATATTGTATTTTTATTTGTTTTTGATTATTAGTTGCTAATTTGGCCACTTGGGAAGCAGTAAAAACAAGAATAACTGATTGGGTTGTTTTCGCTGATTTAAAATTGTCCTCGACAACATTCCTTGATCAAAATGGTAGAATTTCAAACAAGACAAGAAGCAAGTAAGTTTACTTGTAATTCTGTCCTAGTCAATTTATTACTGGGTCTTTTTAAAATTGTAATGCCATCCCTTCAATCTCAGCCACATTGGTTTGTTTAAATTTGTTTCAACTACGCTTGGTGTCTAATACTAAATGTGATGCAAATTTATATATTTTATGTTTACCATATAGCAAAACTAGTACACAGTATTAACAGACAAATGAAATGATGATGCATTTATGTTTATTGGAAAAACAGTTTCTCAAAAACAAGAGAAAAATATTAAAACAAAAACTTTGAATGTCAACTATATTATTATTATTATATTTGAAATTGTTGTAATCAGAAGATGGCCTCAAGCAATGTTAAAACTAGTCATTGCTTTTATTAAAATTTGCCTATTTGTAATTTTCTTTTATGAATTGTGTTATATCAATTTTTTATTAATATCTGGTGGCACAGTACAAAGAACTCAAATCCCCAGAACTGAAAAATTATCAAAGAACTTTGCAATAATCTTGCAAAACATGTTCGGCGGGACATCGTATTCTCCGAAGAAGAATTTTGATGCAAACAGTTTTCTCCAATACTGTGATGAAACTATATAATATAAAACCTCCTCAAATTCTCTATCATTCCTCTTTATATAATTATTATTAAAAATTTCAATTAATAAAAATTAAAACCCATTTCACAACCATTGCCAATTTCCATCATCCTCCTCCCCACAAACCTCCCATGTTCATACCGTGAATCTCTAAGTAACAACACAACAAAGCAGTGATTTGACAATTTGTCGCAGTCGGAAGCAACTACTCTGTACACGAGCAGCAGCAGCAGTGACTCGACATTTGCCGCATAGTCAGTAGCAACTGCTACCAACCAATAACTCACCCTTTCTTCTATTCACAAACACAACAACCCATCAATTTAATTCCCACCATCTGCCTCCTTCATCCAATCTCCCATATCCACATATCCCATAATTATAATTCCAAATTTAAAAAAAATGACACAGTAATCAGTAAAAATAAAAAAATCCTTGTTACACTCACTTAAAAAGAGCGAATGGCCCTCGAGCCCTTGAGCCCTAACCTCGATGCGAGTTGTTCACTGTGCCAAACCACATGCACGAGGTTATCTATCAAAGTAGCAGTGAGGGGATAAAGTGAGAGACTTTTCTCCCTCATCCATCCAACCATCTTGTGCTCGTGTGCATGTGTTTAATGGCCGTGATGCTGTTCTATTATGCGAATACACCCATCTACTGCCTTCCATATTTCTCTTGCGCAGTTTATTCAATCGATACGTTTAATGTAACGCATACCTGTCTGTCTGAGTGCCAGAGTAGGTAGGCTGTGTATGGGGTTAAGATGGTGTAAAGATGAAATCATTCTCTTAAAAAACCATCTGTTACATTCTTTCTTTTTTTATTGCTCTTAAAACAATTTGAGTGTGGGGGGATGATACTGGGTGGAATGGGAATTATCACGGAAAATCACTGGAGATTTCTGAAAACTGGGTTTTCGGGTTTTTTGGTTTTCCGGCTTTCGCTACGGATGGAATTAGTTGAGTACATTTAAAATTTTTGGGAATTGTTCTTGATGTGCATTGCAGTGTTTAACAACAGGTGCGTTCAATTGTCATTCGATTTCGCCGATTTTCCCACTATCAAAACCGGAAATAAAAATGAAAATCAGATTTTAGAAAAACCGATTTCACGATAACAACCCGAAACGTCGATTTCATCGCTGCCGTGAACCGCCATCTTGTTTGCACATAGATCGAAGCGAATTGCGCATGCTCCGAAGGTAATAATCGGCTTACTGTCAGTTGACTGTTCAATGTTGAAAACCAATTTCACTGCTTTCACGAAAGCAAAGTAAATCGGCTTTCAAATGCCACTTTTTAATTGAACGCACCTATTGTTTTCAATATCCTGTGATATGCCAGGCTGCCAAACAATGGTATGAGCTAACAATTTCATCTTGACTACGCCGACCGATGTGACAACCCTGTAATTGCAACAAAATGTGTACGACTGCCAGACTGGTTGGTTTATTGGGTGGTTGCAGATTAATAATCGTGGTTAATTCATAATCCTGTTTCGTCGATAAGCATATTAGTAAATGTGTATAGTTTAATTTACGTTTAATTACCAAATTAGTCAAAAGTTGAACTGTTTGCAGGAGAGAATTTATACACGTGGTTGACAGCATGAATTTGCATACCGTAAACGAATGATTTTATTCAGGTGTCACTTTCGGTTTACACAATAGATTAACAGTCACATGACTAGATTAACAAGATAGTTACATTGCGTGATGGGTAACTGGTTACCAGGCAACACAAACGTTTCCAAAATTGCCGGAAACTTCATAAATTGTCAATTTAGGCCCAGATTTACAGTACAGCAGGCCCAAACAAAGTTTGGTCTATTTCTGGTCCTGATTGGTTTAATTTGAGTGCTTAGCCGTCTGTGGTATTTTAGAGATATGGGAGGAGTATTGTTGTCTGTTGTGTCCAGTATGCGTTAAAAGACTTTGTGCTGCAGATACATTATAGCTTTTGAACCTTTACCGCTGTGGTAACTGAACTAACAGGGTTTGTCATTATGTCCTAACAATCTCCGTTCACCATTATACTTGACATCAGCAATGGATCTTGCGACCGGTTAGTCCAACAAGACTTAATTTAGTTTCTTCATTTTTGTTTAAATTGACTTTAAATATGCGATTAAAATATTAAATAAAAAATTTCAATGTTTTTGAATTGGGGCTGCATGTAATTATATGATGACCTCATAGGAATCTTACGATCTAATTGCTATTATTGTGTTTATTATCCCTAGGAATCTCCAACGGGTTCTGTTGACCGAGATTAAGTAATTGGGAAAATTAAGTACCACTAAATCTGAAAAGTCGACAACACGCATCGATTTGGGTCGAAACATTTGATCTAAAGAGGAAAACAAACAGAATGGAAACTTTAATAATAAAAGAAATCAATAGTTTTCAATAACACCAAAATTAAACATTCCTGCATTTCTTTTAAAACTCGCTTGCATATACGGTTAACTAAACTTTTTTTTTTCTTGTTAAAAGATTCTAATGCAAACACTACCAACATAATTTCACATTGACCCTATGTCAATGTTTAATCTTAAAGAACTCGAGACGTCTGAATTATTCAGAATGTAAAATTGCAAGAATTTAAATGTATAAAGGGTGGCCGGGTGGGTGGCAAATTCGGAGGTCAATGACATGAGAAATTGTTGTTACATTTACACCAAAACTTGATCGGTTAAAGATGCAATTTCATAGCCATCAATTTGTTTATAATACAGTATAGGGAGTGTTTTGCTTGTTTTGCTAAAATGCGATGTATTTCAGCAATGTTTTACCTTTACTGTATCAGTTTTCTGAAAAAGTCATTCGAGTATTATATGGAAAAATAACTTTTCCGACGGTTTTGTAGTGTAGTATGACAGGGTGTTTCACCTTAAATATTTTGGAAACCGTAAATCCCAGCTCAAATCTCATTAAACTAGCCAATAGGATGTAAGGATGGCGAATCCAATGGTGTGGTCAAATTTGACCTCAAGCATAAAAGGTCGAGTTTAGACAACAATGAATGATCCATCGTACCAAACGTCTGTACAATTGGTCAAAGATGTCCATTGTTACAATAATTGTTTGTCATTTATAATTAACAAGTTATCATTTACTTTACATTACATTACACTTCAACAATGAATTTTGCAACAATCTGCACCGGTTTTTATCTGAAGAATATTTTTATGTTTTTGACAGGTCCCTTGCGGCCTCTGTGTAGCTTTTGGAGACCCTAAGCTAAGCCTATTACATCCCACCACCACAACTTCATCAATGATCACAAAATCTTCCAAAATGCCAACTCGACCACTAAAACAACACAAACATCGCATCCGAGATGCCATCACATCAAAACATCCCAATTAATCCACAACATCAACACAGTCTCGTCGCGACATAATGATTTGTATGAAAGAGTCCAAAAGACAATAACTGCGTTCAATCTCTTCAATTTTTCCATTGTTACCAATTTCAGCAATTTCCAAACTGGAAATGACTCAAAAAAAAAGTGCAGAACCACTTTTTTGGCCGTGTGTCATATATCATAAGACACAGTAACGCTTGATTGCGGATCAATCGAGAGAAGAAATTAACCATTCCCATGAACCGTTGAGTATATATTTTCATCAGTAGTGGTTAATGCATTTTTCAATTCATCAAATGCCACTTGACATTTTTCGGACCAGATAAATTCTCTGTCTTTGCCGACGAGGTCGGTTAATGTGGCGACAATTGTTGCTTGATTGGGGATTAATCGAGAGAAGAAATTGACCATTCCCATAAAGATGCCAGTGTCCATCTGTTCCCAAAAAAGGTAAACGACATGGGTGAAGGCTGTTGAGAATTTATGCTCTCCAACATTTTCATATTGATCCACCAAAGTGTCCCCTTTTGTCAATTTTATGTCAAGAGCAGCATGCAATAGCCCACTTATAAACAGCTAAGCTGTGGGTGAATGTGAGACATGCAAACAGTATTAAATTTTGCAGTGAGAGGGATAATATACTATGGAAAGCAATTTGTATGCACATTCAATATGAATCATGTTAAATTGAATATGTTAAAATTTCCTCATATAATTAATTTATCATTTCCTCAATAACTAGTTGTAATACATTTGTTAAGGAAGTATACAGTATACACTAAAAATAATAATAATAATAATGATAATGCCAATT
>JAQFZO010001887.1:0-13926 GCA_034695885.1 Geophilus flavus
CTTTTTTTCTCCCACTTTTCAAGACTCCTCTTTCCCCATACAGTACCTAGCTTTACTAGCTGCATTCAAAAACTAAAACAAATTTGTGTTTTAGTTTTTGAATGTAGCTATAGTATGAATGTTAAATAAATAATAACATATATTTTCTCCAAATTTACTACTTTTTATCAAAAATTCGAGGATGCATTCATAATTTTTTTGTTTTTAAAATGGAGATGTTTTACTCAACTAAATGAAACTTGCATAAAACAGTGAAATTGATAAATGTTTTATACTACATATATACAGAAATATAGCTAATAGTTGGTGCTGAATCTAATTTTAATGTTGAAATTTAAAAATAAACACTACATATTGATAATGTCAAAAATTTCATTTTTGACCAGGATGGTTGGATTATTTTTTTGCTCACTGTTTATATACAAATTTGGTAAAACTTTGGCAGTGAAGGAGTTAAACTAAATCTTCTAAAAAAAACTTTTGATTTGTGTTGAGGTCAAGAATTATATAATCTGTAAAGTCTCTTGCAAATTTTTTTATAGATTATTTTGAAAAATTTCAGATTACTTTAAGAAATCTGCCAAAAAATTGTTAAAAATTTACAATTACTGATTTTCTTCAGTTTTTATCATAAATCTACAAAAAAAAATAATATTGAAATTGGCTTAAAAATTGCAGAAAATCTGCAAACCTTAATCCGGATATGGTTATAATCTCCTTGAAGCAGTTGAACGTAACTAAATTCTTTTAAACTCATTAACATTCGTGAGACCAGGATATGTGTTTTGCTTTATTGGAAGGGGAAAGGAGGGTATCATTTAATGGAATGGAAATATTTTGAAAATATTTTTCCAAAATTTTTAATTAAACCGGCTAAATCACCAAAAACTACAGAAATAATTGAGCAATTAGTTACCGTAACAAGATTCATTAAATAGCGATTGGTTCGCGTATTAGTATAATTTTTCTCGTTTAAGCAGACGGGGAACGAGCAGAAAGAAATGCTAATTGGATTGCAAATTTCTCCCATAAGTTGACGTTAAATTTAATTCGTAATTTTTCAAACCTTAGGGTTGTTGGCAGTTGTTTTTGTTCGAGGGCCCTAGCATCGGTGTGGGACTCAGTTTTGTCAGCTTAGCGCAACCACGCGCGCTCTGGACTGTCAATCGCTCCCTGAATTTTTATGAGATTAACTTCCTACGTTGGTTTTTAGAGTAATTCTACGAGTGTGAGTCACACACTCGTATCACACGAGAGATCTCTCAGGTGGATTTACAGTGGAAATGCTGGAAAATTGTGTCGCAAAAACGTCGAAATAATAAAAATATTGAATTTCACGAAGAATTATTTTATTTTCTGCACTGACGCATTTATACTGTTTATTGGGCCTAAGAGTGAGTTTTTAAGGAAATTGTAATGGTAATATAGTCAAATTAATCTTGAGATTTCCCAAGTGTGAGATTACTCGATGGCGTTAATCGAGGAAGGGTTGAGGGCCCAGGTATCGATCATGCAACTCTTTGGGTTTAAAGTAATCACGAGATTACTCATTTTTTTCCCTCATGTAGTTTTTCTCCCTAGTGGGAAAAAAGATAAATAGAAATGTTTTTTCTAAATAACTATTTTATATTTCTAACCAATAAAAATATTCAGGGTGTTTATTTTAAGACAAACCAGTAAATTTTTTTTAGAAAATCGAATTCAATAGCATAAACAAATTTATTGTCAGATATGTAACATTTGCACTTTTCATTTACTAACTTTTTAAATGTATGTTTATTGTTTTGACTGCAAGAAAAACTTGAATTTATTTAAGAGTTTAATGAATATTAAAAAGCTGACTTACGATGATTTAAGGACTCGCCAGAGCTATCATTTCGTGTATAGTATTTAAAATTTGGTGAAAAAGTGTTGTAGAAAAAAATTAAAAACCACCAAAAATTGGTTTTCACAATTTTTTTAGTAACTCGATAACAAAATGAGAAAATTAAAAACTAAACAGATTTAGGATGTTCGATTTATTGGCGAACTTTTATAAATTGGATGTATGGTCTCGGTAAGTCTCAAAAAACCTGGAAAAATAAATATCCAGAACTTTAAAAGGAGAATATAGATGGATCTACGGATCCACCCGTAACAATTTGTGACAATTATTTTGAACAAGAATCTTGAAAACAATTTGTTACAATAACAATCTTCTAGAACTTTAGCTTAGTGGAGTCATAGCATTAGTATCAAAAGAGACAGTATATTCCAATTTTTTGGCATGGAATCATAGTATACTTTCTATAATTGGAACTTTTACTCTCGTTCGGCCCATTAACGAGTCAGTGAATGAAAAGTGCAATGTTGCATGCCTGACATAAAATTTGTTGATGCTATATCGGATTTGGCATCCATACTTCGCTATAGGCTAGTCTGTTTGGTTTCTCTAGAAAATTTACTGGTTTATCTTAAAGTATGAACACCCTGCAGCAGTTGTTTGTTTATGTAAGAGCATTTTCTGACTTCAGTTGTTGGCTCGCGTAACTTACTTAGCGACATAATGGAGTGTAATAAAAGGATTAAAATTATGAAACGAAAATGAACTATTTACTCCACACCCCACACATGGAAAATCGCGCATGTGCGCCATCTTTAGAAGAATTGTTATGTAAATGGAGATTAATTTGAGTGACTTGTTTTCTCTTATGCTCAACTTGAAAAATTGCTTGTCAAAAAATGACCAGCTGCTCCCTTAATCCGAGCAAGGCTTTACTCCCGAGTGTCCCAACATCTCTTAAGACGTGGAATATTCATCACGTCACCATTTCACTACTCTCTACTTTATTAAAAACATTTACACGCGTCGAAACATGTAAAAAAAATCATTTTCCAAATCTCCTTTCTCTCCATCAACCCTTTGACATCAAAAAATCAAGAGAGGCATTTTGCAGAGTTGAATGAGAGATGCGTGGGCGGGTTTTTCGTACCCCCTGGGTTCAGGGATTTGACTATAGGGAGAAAGGGTACTAGGGGGAGGGATAATGTCCATTGATGCCATTATCTGGGAGACCGGTGGGGGTGTCACGTGGGGATCTTTTGTGATATCCTAATCTGAGCTGGCCACACGTTTTCAACCCTCCCTGTGTGTCTGTGTCCCTCCCTAAGTAAAACTCCCTTAACCCCTTCCTGTCTAGAAGTGACAGCGGTCATTGTTAGGGCTTGGAGTTGGAGGACGGGTTTTTGATTAGGACAAAAAAAAATTGGAAGGTTTTTGGTGAGGGAAGGGGTCGGTGTGACTGGTTTCGATAGATGTGAGGAGTATTTTGTCGGATGGTCATTTGAATTGCGTTTTAGATGTAATTCCTTGATTAGAAATTGAATTTTTGCTGGTATATTGTGATAGGCTTAATGGGTATTTTGTATGGGAGATTAGAGTGACATGTTGTGGGTGTGGGTCATTTAATTTCATAATGGGTTTTTGAGATTGTTGGTTATATAAAAAGTTTAGAGGTTGAAATGTTGGTTTTAATGTGTTCTAATATGGTTATTGGTCAAATGTTGGTCATTAATGGGATGGTTTGGGATGTGGTGATGGTTGGTGTTGTTTTTACTTCCTAATTTGGCAACTAGGGCTCAAATTTCTTATGTTTTATATTATTGACGTCAATTTTTATTGCGTTATATTTCATTTTATTTTTTTTTTTATAAATAATTTTTTTGTCTCGATTGTCAAAAAATGACTCCGTGAGGCTATACTTCCAGTCGCGAGAATTAAGAAAATCGGGAGAATTGAAAGAATCGACAAGTTTTGAACGTGTCGCAATTTAAATACCGATAATTATTATAATTTAAATGCAATTTAGTGGGGGAAAAATGAAATTTAAATTAAGAATTAAACATTAATATTATTATAAGTAAAAAGCGCCCTCTACATACTCTACAATAATATTTCAATTTTTCTAACATTGATCCTAGCCTCCCTTAATCAAAGAAAAATTCAAATTAAATTCTGAGGAAACAGAATATGAAATGACACTCGACCAGCTTTAAGCTCGAAGCTTTATCACAGGTTGAAAAGTAATTTAAACTTGTGTGAATTGCTTTAAGACGCATTAAATTTCACTCTTATATATAACAACGTGTACTTTAAAACACTTTTAAACGACTGAATTCAACTATAACCTTCTAAACTAATTGAAAACCCAAAACACCACTCGATCTTTACACAGAAAATCACACCATGACATCATTGTCCCATTTCATAAGGTTTATAACACTCACAGCACCATTTTGTATGCTTCGTGTCATAATCATTTGTTTTCGAGGGACTAAAAGGGGTTGTTAGAGAATTTTTTCAAACGTGGGGGGACGTATGGTTCCGTCTCATCCATCAGGTTATGCTCCATAAGTGGGAGTGACGTTAAAAAGGGGGAAATGAAGTCATTAATACTCGTGATTAATGCGTGTAATAAATTAGCGACCTCTAAAATTTTCAATGCGATTTTTAAGGGGTTTAAAGAGCGGGTTAAAATGTATGGAGAAGTACATTTTCAATGCTTTTTATTTCGGTTTTAAGAGAGAGAGAAAGAGAAAGAGGAGGTATATTATATAGTGTTGTTTTGTCGTCGAGTAGAATGTAGAATTGTGTACTAGAATGTATGGTGATGGACGGTAATGCTCGTGGGAGGGAATTGTGAAAGGAGAGGCACTATACTGTCCCTCTTTACTCGACATGCAAATGATTTTTGCTGTGCGCGTGCTCCTTGTCCATTATACTGCGCATGGTTTGGACTTTTGTTTGTGCCCATGATGTGGTTCCATTGACCGCAAGCTCTCTCGACTAAGGTTGACTATACGCAGAGGCTTGGGTAAAATACTTGGTTTTGAAAATACTAAATACAAAATAGAAATACTTTACAAAAAAATTGAAAAGGTAAATATGGAAATTAGAAATACTTTTTTGTCGTACTGAACAATACAAAATGTATTTAAAATACTTTTAAAAATGCAAAATAAAAAATTTTTCTATTTGTATTTCGAAATAGTATTTTGCCGATGCCTGACTATACGTACACCTGGGTGTGTGAGTAAATGAGATTATAGTTTAGAAATTTAATATGGTTATTTTTTTCTTAGTTTTTAATAAGAAAAATAGGAAAAGCTTTTAAGTTTTGAAATTTGAATTAATTGTGCATTAGGTTTCGTTTTTTTGTTGGTTGATTAATAGTTTTGCTGATTCGAAAGGATTTTTTGATTAATGCATTGTGTAATTTCGGAGTTGTGAAACAGTAGAAGGAATTCGGATATTCAATCATCTTGATTAATTCTCGTGTACAATTCTTTTTTGATTAGAAAAGAAATCGGAGAAATCCTTACCTCTGGAGTTTGTTGGAAAATGTAATGGATTAATGGGAAGAGGATTAAATTTGTAGATTATAATTATGGTTATAAAAGGTCTCTTATCTAACTTTCATTCATTTTTGATGAAAGGTGGGTGAGGTTGTTGGATGTTCAAATTTTTGTCACTAGAGGGCAGCAGCAATCAGTTGTAGCATAGATGAAAGTTTGTGATAAGTTTGTGCGATAATTTAAACCAATACTGTGTTTTACAAAATTCACGTGGTTTTCACATTTAATAAAATTAAAAATAATCATGTACACTTTTAAATTATAAAACTGCAAAAGTAACTGTTAATAACTAACTTAAATTATTACCGACCCATTATAATGTTTACCTCACATTTTCGGTAACCGTTTGAACTGCTCGTAAAATGCACCATCTGCACATATTGCAAACTTTAAAAAGTCAGTTTATTTGTTTAGTGTTTAAAACCGTTCTGGAGTTGCAGTTGCTTGTTATGGCCAACAGAGAAAATGCGAGTGTATGCCTACTTTTAAAACAATTGCAGGATAGTTTTGACAGGTGAGTACCGTACTGAATTTTAGTTTTACTTATTACAGGTCAAACACTTGTTATAACGAACTCGTTTATAACGAATTTTTTAATTTGTGTGGTTTTTCGTACTTCGTATTATGTAGCATTGCGATGTAAAATAATCCTCTCGGTATAAAGTGCGGTACACAGTATACTTGTTCATTCTAGTTCGTTATACCGAGGTTCGATATACGGAAATTGATTGGAACAAGTAAAAGACCGGCAGTTTGTTCGTAATAACAAGTATTTTTAAAGATAAAAAAAATACTCGTCGTTTTGTACGCCTCTTCAATTTTTTTATTCATTTATTTTCCAAATCTTGCAACAGTTTACATTTTTGTATATTGAAAATGAATTTCTCTTCGCTTTTTTTTCTGCCAGTTTAGTTTTAGTTTTGGTTTGAAACAAAGTTTTTTCGTATTATGCGGTTTTTCGCACTATCGAATTTTGCATTAAGTCGATGGAGAAAATATTGGGAATTTTTCCCAGTTCACACCATGTTCTGGTTTTCTGGATTTTTCGCACTAACGAGTTGGGACTGTATTTTAATGTTGTAATGAGTTCTACATATAGAAATTTTGTTTAAAACGCATCTCACGGATGGCTCAGTATCTGGTGAGGACTTTTTTAGGAATAAATGCATGGAGCGAAAACTAATCATTCAAGCCCATAGATGGCGCCATCAATCCAACAATAGTTTCAGTTCCTGCCATTAGATGGCAATACGATCAAATTATGTAATTTAATTCAAGTTTCAAACCTCCCACTAGATGGCGTAAAGTAAATTTGTTTTCATCGAGGTTTTCGTTACATAACCGAAAATAACTAGCCTCTAAATTTGCAATTGGATCTTAAATGTACCAGAAAAGTCAAACGCTGCTTTATTAGGACACAAAATTTATAGGTAAGACTGCACTGACTTTGTTCCAATCCCATCTCAACACTCTTTTCATTCACATCATCAGTTATCACCACTTGTGGACTTTAGAATTACATTAATTAATTCATCTTTCATCCTGTCATAATTGGTCACTCGATACCCTTGAAGTAAAAACTTCAGGATCCCATTTCTTCTGATTTATTTACGTTTCGCGTGCAGGGAAAAAACAACGCCCAATTTAGTTTATCGAGATACACACACCCTAGCATCATACCTGAAGCACATTTCCCCCCTCCGCTTTGATTAATAATAACTCGACTGTATGAAAGCAAAAGAAAAGAAAAACAATAGACTTTCATTTCTCCATTTTGACGGAAAAGCTATTAGTTATACTACATCAACTTTTTATTCTTCTTGATTTTGTTTTAAAAAAAATCATATTAACTCTCAAGATTATTTTTGTTGACAACCGAATGTCTCGAGTTACAGTTTTTAATTTTTCAAATATAACCTTTAACGAAAAATTTTTTTTTGCTTTGACACATTGCAAATGAATGGAAAATATCGACAGATTTGACTTATTAAAGGTCAGTGTTCAACTTGTTCACCAAGACTTTAAAAGTGATGTTATGCAGAGAAGTCTGAGTCCCAAAATTGCTGTGTGCCATTTCATTAAACAGCGGGTAGATGTCGTTTAAAAGGAGAATTGAAATTTGCTTTTCACATTTGTTTGACACGTTTAAGAGTGAAGGGAGTTCTTTTTGTCATTCCAACTGAGCAGAACTCCATATAAAAAACAATAAAAGAAAAGGAAAACGTTGCTTCTTATCGCGACACATTCACAGTGAAGTGTAGAATTCTTTTTAAGTTTTTTTACAAAAGAAGTTTGTAGACTTTTGCATGAAAACAAAATAAATTTGTCTACTTTTTTTTCCTGCATTTTATAAAAGAGGTAGCGAAGTGTTAAGTCTGAGTAAAAAATAATTAGACCCATAAAACAAGTGTGCGCTTAAATGCATTAAAGATGTCCCATGGGTGAGTTTGTGGATCAGGTTTATGCTTAAAATTTTTTTATCTTCAATGTTTTTCTATTAGTGCATGCAGAAAGTAATAAAATAAAGTTTTTTTGGTGTTTTACACGTCTTTAAACACGAGATTTTACGTTATTTCCGGTTTCCTTTATTGTTATTGCTGCTTGTTTTGCTTTCGATTTAATTCCCATTAAGTTATGTAAGGTATTTCTTGGTCAAAGAACAAAGTTTTTATTAATAAATTGAGAAAATTGAAAGCTAATTTCATTTCCACTGTTTATTGGTCATGAAAAACACCCTCTAGTGATGTTTTGCCGAACTTTATATGTATGTAATGAGTTTTCTTCTTGCATAACATCTTTCAGATAACTTCTTATCCTTTTGATCTCTTCCTTACTTTAAAATTTCACGCAAAAATCAATTTCTCCATTTTTACTTACAGTTCTTGAATTTATTACTTTATTTCCTTAAAGTCGATTGATCAAACACGCAGCTGATGACATTCACCTGCTTATTAGATCGATCTTTATAAAATTAAAACTTCCCTCTCTGACTGCAACACCCAAGGCCCTGATTTCCAATTTCTTCTCTCAAAACCGTTCTTCTCTATACAGGCTTTGCTTAAATTTGACCTTAGCTCGCGAAAAAATGTAAGAGACGTTTAATCAATTTAATTATTTCTCCTGTTTTTGATAACTTAGATTCTTTTCGAATCAATTTTTTCCTCAAGAATGCAATTTATCTTGGTTGGTAGCGGGTGAATGTGTATTGGTAAATTCAGTTTACTGCATGACTGAGTTCTGTAAGGGAAGATATTTGATCTCTAAGTTCACTTCTTTTCTTCATTCTTTTATTTTTTTAGCTTTTTTTTAGGTAAAAAAAAATCTCATTGATTTATCCCAGGAAATTTATCATTACTAAGTTCTTAAGTGATGGCCATTTGTCTTGAAATCAATTTCCAATCCATAAAAAAAAATTAATAAAAGAAGAATTAAATCCTTGACTTAAATTGGCCTTTTTTTCATTATTCTTTTGTTGAGTTTGAGTGACAAGGTGATCCCTGTCATTAACCCTTTAGTATTTTTTTTTAACTTCTAAATTTGAGTTGGCAAAGTGGATGGGATTCCAACTCGGATTTAGTTTGATGTATGTGGAAGATTTCATTTATTTCCTTGTCTTTGTCTTTGAATGAAAGTTAACAGACTGATAATCTTACTGTTTGGTATTCAAGGGTAAATAAAAGGAGGAAATGTAATGAATTTTATTATTTTCTATTTTAATCTCGATATGTTTATTTAGTTTCACTGATTAAAATAATAAGGGGTTTTATCACGGCTTTTGAGTGTTTATGGAAAAACAGTTGTTGAACATGCAATAAGGATAAGATTATTAGAGTAAGTGATAAGAAATTTCATATTAAATATTAAAACAACAAAGGTTTGCCTTGCTGAAGTCGGTTTTAAGTGGCTGTAAATTTACAGTAATGAAAACAAAGATAAACAAACATGCTACCTGGTCTGGATGAAAGGAATAATAATTTGATGATTCTAAATATTTAAGCTGCTTTATCGAACATATTGAAACCGCCCACCGTGCATTATAAGATTTTGATGAAAAACATTTTTATTTTTTCTTTTACTCAAATTTTTTTTATCGTTTCACATGAAATAGGGGATTAAAGACCATTAAAAACATGAAAATAGAAACAAAGTACACGTCAAACCTCCTTATAATGAGCTTATATTGAGAGAGTGGGTTTGAAAAGTACAATACATTAAAATAAAAGCAAATTTTTGCACTTCTAGAGGAAAAAATTTCTTGTCTTGTGCGACTTAAATGCTTTCTTCTTCTTATATTTACTTGATCTAGGTACCTTTAAAGATGCAGTGTAACACCTTAACCTATTGGAGTTCGATACCCCTTAAAAACAAGGTTCAATAAAATACCATAATAATATGTTGGTGATTAGTATACTGATTAATAATACCTTAAAAGTAAAGTTTAATTTTACTCCACAAGAAGGTTACGAAAAACCTATTACCTAACAGTTTTAAAAGTATATAATTTAATTCCTCTGCATTAGGAAAATAAATGTTTTGTACTTTGAGACGGTACAACAATTATGAAATGTAGAAAGTGCCACAATTAAGTAAACAGTACAACTGTAAAGAACTTGTCTGCCTTGAGAATTATCAAAGTACATTTGCAGTATTACGCACATTTGCGAGCCTCTGGACATGGATATTAGGATTCTCCATGATGAGAGTCTTCAGAATCACTCCTAACACGTGTGAAACGGTTATATAACTACAATGCTACCCTTCATACCGAGCAATCCAGTACAAACCATACAAAAATAATTGTTAGTGGAGTAAAAAAAATAAAGTGAAAAATTATTTCTATGTTTGGCCCGGCTATTTTTATTTACAAACGTGCAGATCACAGAATGCAGAGTAGACTGGGGGCTATTTTCACCAACGTCCATGAAAACCGATGCACCGAAAAATATATTCTGTTGACACAAATTTTGATAACCTTTTCCACTGCGCGCATTTTAATATCCGACATTAAAGCCGTAATTAAACGGGAGTGTTAATTGATATTGAAAACGAATGGATATAAAACAGGGCAATTTATATGTCCCATTAACAAGGAATTAATTAAACAAACATTTGTTCCCAATCCTTATGTAAGAGCTGAAAGTGAGGTCTTTAATAAATAAGCTCGAATATGCAGCACTGATCGTCAGCGACAAAAAAATGGAACGGAAGCAGATGTCCATACACACGAGAAGCGATGGATTGGAATGCCGAACTCATGTTTGATTTTTTGCATGAAAAATCATATATAGATCGTAAACTCGACTTTATTCTCTTCTTCTTCTTCTTAAATTCACTCATCTGTTATCGCCAATGGGGAAATACCGAATTTCGTAATTTGTTTGTGGTCAAGCTTAAAAAATTACCGTAAAGAATTCCACCCGCGGGCCACTTTGAATTATTCAAACAAATATAGCGAGGAATTCTTTTGATGGAAGATGAATTGCAAGCTACATCTCGAAGCTAAAAGGCAAAATGAAAAAAATTATAAACACGGTATGAATAATGGATATTAAAGTGAGAGAATAATAGTACTTATGAATGATAAGAGATAGCTGCGTCACTGTGTAAGAAATTTAAAATTTAAATAGTAAAAAATTTAATTTAAGGTATCGCTCGCGTTACACCTTGGGATGTTGTCGGAAATGTGAATGGCATTTTATCTACAGTCCCAATTTGTTAGTACGAACAAGTAAATGACCGGCAATTTGTTTGTACTAACGGGTTTTTCGCCCTAAGCGTAACTCATTAGTGCAAAATTTTGTTCGTACTAAGAGTATTTTTTTTAAATGTAAAATACTCGTCGTTTTGGACCTATTTCTACATTTTTATATGCCTCTTCAATTTCTTTCATGATTTATTTTCCAAATCTGCAAAATTTAAAATTTTTCATTTTAGTGAAAATGACTTTGCTTTCTTTTTTTCTGCTTTACTTTAGTTTTAGTCTTATGGATTTGGTCTTGGTTTTGCTATGTATCGGCTGGAAAATATTCCTATTAACGAAAAATAAAACCGAAACTTACGAAAAAAAATTTCGTATTATGCGGTTTTTCGCACTATTGAATTTCGCATTAAGCTGTTTGAAATAACTAACAAATGAGTATGAGGAAAAAATCGGGAATTTTGCCCAAGTTCGCACTAACGAGTTGGGGCTGTATTACATTTTTTTGTATTTGTGATTCGAAATAAATGAATCTCTTGATAATTTCTACAGGGATCGGTTATAGAAGACTCAGTGACTTGTAAACATCCGTAAATGAGTGTTCCCAAGTTTCTGTTGAATATTTATCTTGGCACATGTTCTTGAATTCCAAGTTTTTCGACTCATGAATAGTAATTTAGAGAAATTTTTTATTTTTACTCACCCTTAATCACATTTAAATATCTAATCCAAATTGTTGGGAGAATTTAAATTTATTTCTTTCTCGTTCCAACACGATGTTTTCCTCGTTTGCGGTAAAGTGTCAGTTGGGTGTGACAGGCCTGTTTGATTCACGAGTGTCGTAAGATGCCGTGATGTGATGAGGGCAAGAAGAAAACAGTGTAGGGTTTTTAATCGGGTCACAGTGAAAAATCAATATTTTCATTTATCCTCCCAAAAAAAAAACACTCGTGTAAATTACCCATTCACTCGAAGCACGGAGGCGGGGTTAGACGCTAGTTAGTGCGGGCACGAGACCTAGATTTACAAGTAACTCCGCTTGAGTTATGAGCATGAAAAGTTTTGCCTTAATCGGCTGCACAAAATACAATTAAGCCGAAATGCAAATAACAAATTCCACAGATTACGCTCCAAATAACGAGCTCTGACAAACTTAAACTCCTTTCCGACGCACGCAAGACACGGAAGTCATGAAACTTTGTTGTTTTTATCTCGCCAACGTCACATTTTATTATGGTAATACGAACACGTCGGGTTAATTTGTGTCAAAACACGGAATATAATCGAGCGTGTTTCGTGTCACGGTATAATTTGATTTTAACCCTTTCGGTTTGAGACGTAAGGTAGGTTTCGGTAGATTTTTGAAAAGTCGAGTCTCGTTTAGGCGTTAAATTAATCTGGGTTTCTAGATTGCACTCGAGTGCATTAAACTTTGAACTTTAGAAAGGGGTGATTTTAATCGTGCGCTTTGTTGCCACTGTTATTGCAAATAATAAAGGTGATTGTAAGTGGAAGACTAACCTTTTCCGGTGGTGGAGGTGAACTCGTAAATGGCTCGAGTCGAGTGGGTGTGTAATTGCGAAATATATTAAAATGTGATGTTTAAAATCTAATACTCGACGGTCGAAAGGGGCTTAAACTGGCATTTATTGGTTTAGCTAACGGAAAATCTTTCATCGATGACGTAATTTTATTTCTCTATGGTTTATACAGTTTGGATTGGAATTCTCTTGATGTTGCAAGACCCGCATTGATTGTTTGGGGAGTTGAATTAAACTTGGGTTTATCTGCTGATTGCTAAACTGTGGAGGATCTTAAAAGATCATGCAATTGAGAAAGAAATCGAGAAATTTATCACAAAGTTGTCGTTAAATTGATTAGCGGGTTTACGAGGCTGACCTCGGTCAGAATAGCGGCTAGGGGTTAGGGAATTAAGAAAAGAGTTCACTAAATTGATCGAGAGGCACCAAACTGACTAGGGCTTATCAAACTTGTGACAACAATGGCACTGGGATGACAGAACGAGTCAATTTTAGATACTAGTATATTAGACAGTGCGCAAATTGCGTTTTACTCGATTTTGCCACCCAACTCAAATTTTTTACGCAAAAATCGGGAAAATGATTTTGTTTCGTTGACCGCAACAAGCAAAAATTTACGTTTTGATGAGGCAGCTACTGAACTCGATACGAAAGTGCGAGCATGCGCACATCATGCAACCACAATGGAGGCCCATTCGACCCGATCTAATTGTTCCGCGATTAAATCGAAGCTCATAAAGCATCAAAAGTCGATCGAATACCTATGAACGGTAAACTAGATGAAAAAACTAGTTCTACATAATTCATGGGATTAAAAGTAGGTCTAGTTAAAATTCGAATAATGCCCATATCAAAGTGCAACCCGGGTGTTTATAAATTTAGATTTGTTTGTTTTGGCGCAATCGATCAGCACACAAACGGAAAATTTTTAAATAATTAATCTCGGTGAATTTTTATCAATTTCGTTTCGTATTTACATTTCGTTACGAAATGCACTAATGAGTTAGAGAATGGGTGTAGCATGTTCAAATGTATAAGAACACAAACAAAATTAAATTTAAAACTTTCATGTTACAACCACATATTGACAGAAACTGTGTACAGTACGTGGCAAAAATTGCCCAATTTTAAAGAATTCGCGAGTTAAGTGCACTCTGAAAACTGTATGGGGTATCTCAACTAAAAATGTTTGGTTGTAGGGTTTTTTGCTGTTTTGAATAAAAATTTGGTTGTATTCACTAAAATGTTTTGTTATTTATGTGTTGTTGTAAGAAAAGTTTTTTGATGATACAA
>JAQFZO010001888.1:0-13925 GCA_034695885.1 Geophilus flavus
AGAGATATTACATGTTATCCAGGGTTATCCAACAATGAAAATGATGACAATTTAAAATAATGCTTAACTAAAATATTCCATACATTCCAAATTATTAAAATTTTTCACTCATCCCCAGACCTGCCACGTCGAGTTTTTTCCCCTGCCCTACCGTATTTTTATTTTATTCTGTTTTCCACGATTCGATGCAATGAAACTGCGAAGAACCGAAATTAAACGGAGTGTTCCTCTTTCTCTTCGTGGAACCCATCCTCACCTTCCGACCGATGGCAGACACTTCCCAACGAGAGAGACTCGTGCATCGAAGATACTGGTCTCGAAATCGGCAATACGTATACTAAAATTTATAATTATGCTAACATATGACGCAGAGAATTATAATTATATTAACGAAGGAAATAAATATTATTTATCTTATTTCTGACAATGGCAGTTACTTCACAACGAGAGAGACTCGTGTTAAGTCGCAATCGCAATACATATACTAAAATTGGAACGGTATGGCCCGTGTGCAAGAATAACCACAACGATGAAAGTATTTCACATTTCCGACAATGGAAGTCACTTTGTAACGAGAGAGACTCACTCGTGTGTTTAGCAATTTCCACAAAATGTCGGTCTTCGAGTCCAATCCATCGGTCATCGAATTGATTTAATGCTTGTAAGGGCTGACCGGCAGTAAATTTATTGATGAACCATAAAAGTCGGCCATTAAAGTGGCAAGAAGAGGCCATTCAATGTTGTAAGAACATTATTACAAGCGCTTGGTGGGGAATGGAGACCGTGGCGAAGTTTGAAAGACACGTGAGGAATAATTACCAGTCGACTTCACCGGCGAAAGGACTGCGGTCTGGTTTTCGAGGGAAGAAGAGAGAAAAATCCATAAGTGGGTCTTCGTTTCGGAGGGGGAAATGGAGCAATCGGTCCCATGTTGTTGGTTTGCACATCACGAGTTAAGAACCCTTGACGAGAACAAAGCTCTCTCGATAGGCAAAATTCCCAAAAGCGCTTACCGTCTTTATTTAGGCGTGAGTAGCGAAATTTTAATCATAAATCTCACTCGAAATCTGTCGCGTAATAATAAAATGATAATAAAAAAAGAAACTACAGCGACAGCATCGATTAAGGACCGCAGTGAAATTTCGTTTTATAACTCACAAAATTGCCACCAGAGGTCACTTTTGCACGGTGACATGGTTGAAATTTCACGCATGGTGGCGCCACCGAAACTCGCTCTTATTAATCCTGTCGCAGACGCCACTCGTGACGACGTCGTGACACTGACTCATACATCTTAACAACATATGCATCCTCAACAATAAGAAACAAGTTTCTTATATATAAACTTAACCGAAGTTGCGGCGGTGCCAAAAGTCCCGAAAATCAATTTCCGCTCCACAGAACCATCGAAACAAAACACGCATTCACTCTTCATGACCCCTACATTGTAAAAACCCATCCTTATCATCGAAAACACCAAAACTTTCTAATTATTTTAACATTTGGTCTCTTCGAAGACTACAAAACCGGAAAAACTGACTTGGACGACCTTCGGCATCCATCCGGATGCAGTCAGTCCACCATCCAACAGACTCACCCTAGTGTCACGTT
This sequence comes from Geophilus flavus, assembly GCA_034695885.1. NCBI lineage: Eukaryota > Metazoa > Arthropoda > Chilopoda > Geophilomorpha > Geophilidae > Geophilus > Geophilus flavus. The sequence goes on from JAQFZO010001888.1 coordinate 1,612, forward strand.
GATAAATAACTCGTAAAACCTCTCTATGTAATCTTCGGGGCTCAACTTCTTGCAGCTTGCCAAATGATAAATGAATTCCCTCGCTTCATGTCCAGTGAGTGGAAATGCCCAATACCCAGACCTTGCCAAACAACTATTAACAAGAGTAATTAGGTCGGAATCCGATAGACCGACTCTCTTGACACGGCAAAGAAGATTGGCTGCTAAAAATGAAAAGGGGTCAGCGGCGCAAACCGGCAAACCGGCAACCCACCACGCACGAGCGCGTCTAATCGTCTCGCGGGGGACACGAAGGAGTTGGGAGGACGTTTAGGCTAAACTCCAACCAGATGGAAACTTATCCAAAAGATAAAGATTTGCCAACGAAACAAACCAGAGTGGAGAGAGCCAACGAAATTTATTCCCACAAAACTTTTTCTTGTTGCACTTTGGGATTTAGCCGCGGTGAACGAGTGAAAAAAGAAAAAAAATTGCATTTTTCTATCTAATGTATGGGAATACTGTAAATAAATAAAATGCAGCAAAAACCAATGGGAAGAATTAAGGTCCAGAAATGTTACAAAAAGGAAAAATGTTGGGGGAAAAAAAATCGATTCCATATCAGGTTGCAGATGTTTGCTTTAGGTATTAGTGGAAAACAAAGTTGAAGAAAACAAGGGAAAGAAAGATATTGCTGGAATTCCATGTGGACAAAACTAATAAGAGAAATAAATTTTTTTTCTTTGCGATTTTTACTTGGTTAGTGCTAATTGTGGCACAGCATTGGACATGGGTGCCCCTGGTGGTGAAATTGGGAATTAGTGGTGCTGTGTAAAAAAATGATGTGGTGATTTAGGTTCTGTGATGGCAGATGAAATGAATCGTTGGGTTTTGGGCATTGACCTGTGATTAATCTAGTAAAGTGTGTTGACATGACGAGGGAGTTATCGATTAGGCAAATAAAGATGGAGATTAAATAACAATGCAATTGGATCAAGCAATTTGGGCCAAGGTAGTGCATGAAATCGACGGAGGCAAATTTAATGGTCGTCAAACGTCGCCAGACGGCGCCCACTAGACGAAAGTCTAAAAGTCGACGAGGGATTCTGATTTAGACGGTGTTTCTTTCCGTCAAAATTTACTTTTGTCGGGATGTACGGTAAGGCCGTCTTCTCCGATGTCAGTGGGCACAATTTCGATATGTCGCAAATGTTCCATAATTTGTTGCAATACTAAGCAAAAATACCAACGCTTGCTCGAATGATTTACGCTTCGATAAATTGCGAAAGCGTCTACGGTCAATGTAATTTTTTTCTGGTTATTAAAAAAGGGTTTTTCCACCGTCTTCCACCGGCCATCGAATTGGCTTTCACCGCACCATCGGGGGATTCACATAGTGGGCACGAAGCCAAATTCCCAAAGATGAGAAAAGAGAGGAAGTGTGCTGGGTGTGAGCGTGTGGTTCATACCACGCGGTGGTAAGAAGTCCTCGGATCAGCAAAAAATCAGGGAGGAAACCAGATCAAGGGCTGTGGCTTTTCACGCAGGAAATTTCGCAGAAAAGATAATTCCTCTATCGATCTTACTTTCGAATATTGCAGACTCGGCCCTTTTCTACTAGAGTGTCTTTTAACCACATCTTTAACGAACAGAGTGCACCTTTTTACGGCCTCCACGTCGCCACATCCGTCTCCATTTTCCGTCTAAAGTCGCGTGTACCGGATTTTTAAAAAGACAAGGAATTCATCCACCAAAACAGTACCCTTAAAAATTCAGTCTCTGAAGTATCCGAGAGATATTACATGTTATCCAGGGTTATCCAACAATGAAAATGATGACAATTTAAAATAATGCTTAACTAAAATATTGCTAGAGGCCAAACTTCGCAGTATATACGCCCTTAAACCAAGCAAGGTACTTAAGCTCAAGCGTAAGCACCCATTTCGGATTGACATGGAAGATCAGGACGTACCTTACAAATCCATACGATACTGCTTCCTGCATCACGTAAGAGCAAAGTAGTTTTTGAGACAAAGCCCAACATTCCACCGGGACCACGTAGACATGAAGATCAGCCAACTAAGAAGAAAATTGAAAGAGAAAAAAAAAAGTCATTACAATTAAATCCATTCTCTTCGTTTGACAAAATGATGAATAATAAATATGATATGAACAACGAGACTCGTTTTACTATTTAAAAATTTATTACAAAGCTTTATTATCCACTAAGCAAAAAAAAAAAAAAAAACCCTGGCAGAAAATATAACCTTGGGCACACGTGTGTAATCAAATTAGGGGATTAAATTTGATTTTTATCAACAAAAAGGCAGGTGCAAACTCAGCACTGACTGCATGTAAACTATAATTTATCAAATCTCACAAGGCCAAACACAGACCAAAAGGAAGAAAAAAATTCATTTTTAATACTCCCCCGCCGTGTTTTCTTTTCTTACTTAAACACTTTTCGCTTTAACATTAAACTCGGTTATATAAGCTAATTTTAGAAGAAAAAACCTAATGTATTATACATGCAGTAAATTTTGGCTACTTATCAAAAAAATTGTTAAATTAAATTTTATCCGACGGATGGCCAATAGGAAATTGGGAAAATGTTGCTTGCTTTTTATTTGCCTATTTGCCTTTTTCATTGCCCCAATTTCCATACGATTTAAATGCAACGGCTTTTGTTAAGTGTTTGCCGTCTTTGCTCTTTAATTTTTCCTCTCCGCATCGTCGAACGTAACCATTAAAATGGCCACCAAACGGTTTAAATGAAATTTTAAACGACGTATTTCCAGACAAAGAGTCGAAATACAGAGAGGGTTCTAGTGTTTCGCCACCAGGGGATGACCCGTGATGCTTTTGACTGTTTGGCTAATAGTTCCAAGGCCAATTATCGATGACCTACATATGTATTAGGTCACGCTTTAGAATATGAATTTACTAATCATCGCTCAGATTAGATCCTAAATCGATTGGCCCAAATTGAGTCACTCTGTACACAACCAAAGCCTATTGCAATCAAATTAAATTACAAAATGGGGTCTAGGTGAAAACGGCCATTCGGTCGGATGACTTTGTGGACCAGAATCAAAAATGACAAAAACTATGATTGACAAGAGTTTTAATGAAATCCTACACGATTCATCCAGCGATGCAGGCCAGACGTTTCCACCAGGAAGACCGACGGCTTTCCATAGTGGATCATGACATCTCCACCCACCCAGGGGTATCAACAGAAATATCATAAGTTTTACATAATTTCAAAATATAATCACTATGGTTAATTTGAACATTTGTTCCACTACGAACAAAATTATCGACAAAAGTTGTCTTGAAAGACCGTGGCGTGGGCTAGTCAAAGAACCGTTCGAAGGTCTACCGTGCTCAAGAATCCAGTGATTGACGGCGTCGCCTTTCTTTCGGGAAACCACAAATCAGAAAGGGTTTTTTAAAAAAAATATAAAAAGAATTTCTTAGAAAAGATGTGTTTAACCGACCATAATTTACTCGCGCCTAGCAATTACCGACCTTTCCTTGAGATCGTTAACACAAGACCGTTTACCCACAAAGTTCAACGCCATATTGAATAACAGTCCAGTTAACATCAGAGTTGACTGCCCTTGACCACACGACAAAGTAACTCAAACCAAAACCGCATCGACCACTGAAACACTGGAAAACTTTAAGTGCTAATCAATCACCGATAACCAAAACCAAGAGAGTTGCTGCCAACCCTTTTCGACAATTAAATTTAAAATAAGAAATATTTTTGAAGCGACTCACTTGTCCCAGATGAGGCAAAAGTGGAGTGACACTCAGTCTGGGTTCCTCCATATGGAAACTTTTCAAACTCCTTCCGTCAGATCCACATTTCGAGTTTCCATGGTGCGGTCAAAGGAAGAAGAGAAATTGCAGAATGTTTGTGCAAGTCAAACGAAACACGTGAATGGAGGGTGGCGGGTGGAGGAGGAATTGAAGTGCGTCACGTGGTTGCATCAAATGGAAAGATCAATAGGATGTTGGTTTTTATAGAACAAATTCCGAGCAGAGCTCTCTTTGCGTGTATGCCCATGAGAACTGTGATTATTATTAATTCTTGCATTGTGCCACATTCTTTTTATTTATTTTTTATTTTTTTTTTGACTTAGGCCCAGTTTGGTTCAAGGTTCCCGGAGTCTATAAATCCCACCTCCGTGGGTAATTGGACGTAACGTTATGCGCACGGGTTCGAAGGCCGACGAACGGTGACGAGCGTTTAGCCACAAAAATCAATCGGCGCAACCACTCTTTAAATAATCGTCGATAATGCATGTTTGGCAGTGCCGATTTCGTGTCAAATAATTTCAAGGCAGTCACAGATAGTCAAATTACAAGTTTGTCGTGCCGAATTAACACGTTACGAAAAGAAAAAATTTGAAAGAAAAATTATTGCGTCGATGAGACGTTCTAAGAATCAGGTGTGTGAAGCTAGCAAACACTTGATAGCAGAATTTTAAAAAAAATAAGAGTGCTAGGATATGCTAATCATGTGCCACATGTGTTAATATTCAAATTTGTTTGTGCTATTATCCAACTCTGGAAAATTGCATTTGAAAATATTACTGCTAACTTCACAAAATCAAAAAATTTTTTCCTCCCAAAAGTAGTGTGCTACTTGTGCTAGGCATTTTCAATGCTAGTGCTACCACCATTTTTCAAATATTCACGTTGACAACCGAACGCTAACTTGTGAACAAAGCCAAAAATTTTCAGGTAGGTTTGTTGTGAAGTGCGATTCAATGAAATTAACTCTATCCGAGGAAGTGCCAAACAAAAAAATGTAAAAAAAAAAAAAAATCAATATGAGAAATCCCACTTACACATAAAATAGTTAATTTCATTTAAAACATTCACTCAAAACCCCATTTCCAAACAAGTGAAAAATATACACAAAACCACGCGCACTCTTAATTACAATTCACATCACGTCGCATTTACTGACATTACGAGGCAGTCATCAATAAAATGTAATTACTCCTAAAATCAGGATCTCCAGTGCCATCAACAAACCCCTTTGGCACGCTTCCAACGAAAGAAATAAGGTTAGAAAAGCGAATTTCCTTCAAAAAAAAAAAGGAAAAGAAGAAAACTCAAACAAAATGAATACCAAGAGTCCAATGGACATCCCTTTTATAAAAAACTGACACTATTTTTACTCGATTCGTTGCCAACATAATCTAAGCAAATGTCAAACTAGAAGAGAAGATGAAGAAAAAAAAAGTAGTCAGAAATATGACGAGGCACAGATGTTAGTAGCATAGCATACCTGGAGGAAAATGCAAAGCTTTATCCTCCATCCTACTCCGTTGACCCGAGCTACAATTCATGGCATCGCATCACTCAAAAGCAGAGTTGCCATGGTGATAAACTAAACTGAATGACTCGGAATGCCAGCAGCTAAAACGAATCTTAAACTGATATTTGTTTCCATTATGTTGGTGCAGGGAAGCTTTAAAGGGGGTAGCGAGTGTGTCGGATGGATGGATGGATGGATGGTTTGGATTGGTGATGGATCGATAGGTGATCGATGGGTTTGATTAAAACAAACCCCGACCTCGATTTCTAATTTGATGGCAAATTAGGATGAGGCCTGAATTACATTTCGCTCGGGTGACTGAGTGGATGGGGTTCGATTAATTCCCGTTTTCGGGTCAATTCCACCAGGTGGGGCCACTAACGTGGAATTTTGGGGGTGATTATTTGCGTTTAATGGTGATTACAAACGTGTACAAAGGGTTTTTCTTGATAATTACACGTCGTTGGTTTGGTTTTCACCTTATTCACATGTGTGAAGAGGATGCAACAAGTTCGTTCGAGTCAGAATGGCTTGTTTCGCTTTCGAAAGTAGTTCTATCCACGCCCACCAGGTGGTTTTGTTTTAATGTTGCATTTTGTATGGGCAAACACTAATGTGTGAGCCGTGATGAAGCCCAGCAAGATGCTTCAGCAGTGCCAACTCTAGGAGGCGACATGGAAACTGAGGAGGCTCCCCACTTCTCCTTTTACATGCTGTTATACGAGTCAATCCCGATTATTCAACAAATTCTTCCTTCCAACCAAAGCCTGTTCTGACTCCTGTCGACGAACTCCACCATCCAACTATGTAGTAAGAAGGTGAAGTCGTTCGTCGACCTTTTCCAAAAGAAAATTCAATGTGAAATTTGGCATTTTGTGTACAAATTTGTATTTACTTGTGGAAATATCTGGATTTATATCAAATTTTACAACTTTACCTTTATAATGCCCAAATGCGAGTTAACAGGCCGCTATTACATGTCGCAACTAACGTTCACCCACTAATAGGGAACATAAGCTGGGTTTAGACCATCGTGAGACACCATAGCATGTAAAAAGAGAAGTAGGGAAACTCCTCAGTTTCCCTGTTGCCGCCACTGGTGGCGCTGCTGTTAGATTTTTGCTGGCTTTTTTTGGGATTTAGCATGTATTAGTGTGTTTACCCGTATAAAACGTCATTTTGTAGCTGTGCAGTAAGCTGTAACTAAAGAGTTTCCCTACTTCTCTTTTTACATGCTATGGTTTTACCCTACTGATGACTAGTGGTTGCGATAGAAATCCTGCTCAGTACGAGAGGAACTGCACCCTCTTTATTTACATTTGAGAAGCAACTTACAAACAATGGCGCTCCAGCCCATGATATACAAATATGTATTTTAAGTATTGTTTCCACAGGAATTGTTTTATTTTTGTCTTTGACAGGTCCCATAAGTCCTAGTAGGCCTTAAACCCTATTCGTCTATCCATCACGTGGTGGCAAACACCGTAACTGACAAAACAGTCTTTTCGAAGACGACACAAAAGCCTCGAAATTTCAAACTTCCGAACCGAACATAAAGTGCCATCTTATCTGCTCCGAATTGCAGTCGAGTGTGAAACCGATTACGGCACAGCGAGTCCCAATTCCAATCAATGCTTGTAAAATTACATTCTCCGCATGCAATTTCCATTCGACATTCCCCATCACTCATTCAGTACGACGATTTTCAAGTACCAACAAATTTCACTCACCTTCGTTTCTGCCTTAAACAAAAGTTCTGTCAGCAATAATTGAAGCATTTTCCAAACCCAAGAGAAACTGCATCTTTTTTCTGGGTAAGAGGCAAGGTAAACATACTTACAGTGTATTTACACCCTACACTCTCCTGCGAGGGATTCATACAAACAGAGTGTACACAAAAAGTATTGGTGTCAGTGAACCTCAAAGCTTTGCCCATTGAATTAAACAAATACAAACACCTTGGTGAAAAGAGTGGGAAGAGCCTGCTATTTGTTCGCTTTACACCCATTTTATTCGGAGTAATTTACCGAAGCAATTTTTGCTCCACTAAAACCAGGGTACACACGAATAATCCTTCATCTTACAAAATAGACAAACTTTTGACCTCAGTGTAAACAATTGCCAAAGAAAACAGCCAAAGTTGTTATATCCCCCGGCCGGAGTACTTGGCAACACCGGATTTTGTTGTTAGTCTCGGTTGTAAGAGAAGGAGTGGAAGCCACCTGCTTACAAAGCGGCGAGCTTAAAAGCCCATAGGATCTGCGCATGCGCGTGACCGCGGCTCGGCATCTGACAAAGCATTATGGGATGCTTCCGCTGTTTTATTTTTCAGCTGGCGATTATGGTACAGTCATGGACAAAGACCTCCGAGAATTGGGATTGGAGAACTAAGGTCACATGACCGGAGCAGGACACAGTGTGTCCTACTGTACAGTTATGGACAAAAAAATCTTCAGTTCCGGTTATGAGAACTGACATCGTATTACCTTGAGTAATTAAACATTCAAAAGTCACATGACATGTAATGACATCACACTTGATCCAGTGAATCTGGAAGGAAAGTGGGCAGAGCTTCCTGTTGCTAAGACTTGACAATGCCTTCGCATGCGATGGTGGCGCGCCGGTAGGCTAGAGTCAGTTCCACTCTTTTCTACTCAATTCCTTGGTTTAAGTTAAAATAGTGGCATCAATTCTTAAGAGACTAGTTCTGGGAAGTGTAACAATTGTTGTGCGTGTATCGTCGACAGTGATGCATGACGTAATAAAGAAGTCAGCAAAGAATGAGAAATAAAAATTGTGGGCTATAATACGAGTTATTATTGTTTAGTTACTCAAGAGATGATGAATGGGCTACGTGGAGGCTATTCCTTATGTTAACCACAGAAAATGAATAAAGGAGATTTATTAGGTGGAAATAGGCGTTTGGTGCCTTCGGCGAATAAGTTTTCGTCGTTTTCCATTTTGACTCGTCGATGATTGGCTTTTACGGGAAGACAAGAAGCTAGACTGACCCTAATCATCAAGAGTCTCTCTCTAAGCTGGATTAATGAATAACGATAAAAGTCTCACGGGTTCAGCGCAGAACTTAAGGCTGAAATATTATCTTTATAAACCATTGGAATTATAACATTAGGTGCCCAATTTTGACAAATTGATTCGACTTCTCTCACTTCTCAAACCGGAACCGGATGTGACGATTTTTGCATCAAGACTGAGATGTGGTTTGTATGTGGTGTCCATGCACATTGCACATGTTGTGCTATTTTCGAGCAGCCATGAATCACCATTTTTCAACCAGACCTTCTTGGAGAAGTTTGCTTTGCGCATGCGCAACACTCATCACTTCAATTTTAGAAGTCATTAAAAGTACTTCGTGTTCCAAAAAACTGATTCTTGCAATTTAAATTATGAGTAGTTTCATGTTTTGCCACTAGGTGAAACACCTGACATCAACAAATGATAATATAGCCTTATCGAATACACCCATTGCATAACCCGAAAACTTCCAAACTTGACACTTCCATCTGGTAGTTCCAGTTTTGCTCACCAGAGGGCATGGAAAGCATGTAGAAAAGTTGTTCCAACAAAATCGAATGTACCTACTTCGTTACCTCTGCTTGGCTTCCTTTCCTTTCCTTTCCTTTGCTCAAACTAGAAAATAGAAAAAGCCAAAGCCTAAAACTTTAGTTGGCAAATGCGTTTGGCTGCCAACATCGCTGTTGTTGTTGCGCGAGTACTGAGTACAGGGGCGGCTTGGGTGAGTAAGGGAACGAGGGAGGCATGTGGAGGTGGGTGGTAACAGAGATAGAGGGCCACCAGTTGTATGGACCTGTGCCAAGCCATTGTGACCGAATGCACTTTGATAAGTTGCCATTGTTGTTGCAGTGCAAGTTAAGCTGGCCTGGCACAACAAGGCTCAGTTTAGAGTTTTCTCCAAAAAAAGAAAAAAAAATGAAAAGTTTTTCATAAAAAGAACTAAAAGTCAATAAAACTAACAAACAGGGAAAAAAGAAAATAAAAAATAAATAAAAAACTCACCTTTTGGATTTCTATATTTATATTTCTCTCTCTGCTTTCTTCTACTTTTCATACAACTTTTTCTCATTTTTTTTTATTTATTCAAGAATAATAAAAAATCATAAATATTCATAAAAAATGTTATAAATCCAATTATCTGTATATAAAATATGATTCATGCAAAAAAATATATATAAAAATTGTATATGTTGTGACCATGAAGTTGTAAAAATTGATAAAAATATTCATAAAAATGATGAAAAGTTTGTATAAAAACCAATTAACTTTTTCATAATCTCTATATGGCCATTAACATTGATTAATATTTCACCCCTAAAGGATGTAATTTTAGCAATGGCCTTTTCAAATCAATCACATGGCATAAACAACCTCAGGCAAATCCCAACTCTCAAAACAATTTACTCACAGAACCTCCTCCCCCCCTCCTTCCCAACATCTCCTTTCATTCTTTTCTTTGGGTCAATGATAAACAAAATTGAAAACATCATGCCACACTAAATTTGTACAAGAAAATCAAATAAAAGACTGGATGCCATGACAAACTGCATTCACATTGACCCATTTCATTTCCACTGGATCTTTTCGAAAAACTACACAGTCACTCCATCTAGTGGGAAAGTTTAGAGGCACTGAAGTTTAGAATTTTGTCACCAGGTGGCAAATGAGGATGAGAGTGTGTATATCCTTCTAGGAAATCTCTGCTATTTGGAAATTTTGATTTTAAAGTCAAAATAATCTTGCACATATTTCTTCAAGTTATTTGCCCGTTTGCGTTTTACGATTTACCATTGAAAATGTCACGGTGCGTTTTGGTGCATTGTATACTTGTCGGGATGATTTATGTGATGATTCTATCATCTACTCGAATGGAAATATAGGTAATACTAGTGACTGTAAATTGGTATAAAAAAGATTCAAAATGTTGAGATCTTGCACATCACAGCTGTCGTGGTCGGTCATCGATCGACGGACGATCAGAGAAGGGTCATTTTGCCCAGATTTTCTTTAATGATCGTGTCCATTACCACCTGAAACACAACTTGCACATTTGATGTATCTGTTGCAGTGGTGTAATGGGGATAGATCACTTTGGTAGAATTTCTATTCAACGATTGAAACCGGTGTTGGATAAAGAGGGCAGCACTGTCTGTGTCATACTCAGGCCCTGAAACAAATTGGCACCAAATTTGAATTGTAATTAAATGATGGAATAAGGGGAAAAGTCCCAAAAGGAAATCAAACCAAGCAAAATGATGCAAAAAGATGCAAAAAAGTGCAAAATCCATGCAAAAACCACACAAGAAAGGGAATTTCTTCTGCAAAGCAAAATAAACAATTCAAACCATTTACTGTCTTACTATTAATTGGATTATCATTCCAACCAAAGGAAAAAAGTAAAAAACCACCACCAGAGTGAGTCACCATGCATACAGTCCAATAAAACTCTCAAAACAAAACTCAGCCGGAAATAAATAAATAAAAAGAAACTCACCTTTATAATCCTTGAAATAATAATGTAAATGTCTCCCAGAATAAAGAATTTTTTCTCTAAACAAATCCAATTTGTTCAAAAATAAAATCTAAAAAATGAAAAAGGAAAAAAAAATGAAAATCTTAAAAATTAATAAATTTAATTTCCTAATTTTACCAGCGAAGTAGCGTTGAAAAATCTGTTGTTGCAAATCTGGGAGAACAAATTGAGACTTTCCTCCATCCGATTCTAAAAAAAAAAAAAACATAAATAAAACAAAATGAGAAAAATTCATCAGGAAATTGCATCAAAAATTGACGACAGAAACGAGATATAAAGTTTTGGAAGCGGCATTCAATCAATCGATCTGTATATTGTATGATGTTTGCACGCCACTAATCAAACTTTCATTCCTTACCGGAACCAACCCTGGACCGGTCAAATTCAATCGGGAGATTAAATTTTACGAATAAAAATTAAACGCCCACGCTTCCGCCATTTCTCCTTCGTCCCACCCCGTCGCCCCATCTAGTGAGAAAAATTTAAATTCGTCGCTAGCTAATTCCCCACAGCTATTCTCCCAACTCTTTTCGGTAATTAGTTTAGTGGGATCTAGCAGGAACTTTTAACAATTCACTGCCTCGTCGTGATCCCACTAATGATGGATCTAAAATGGCATCTTTTTCACACAGTCACGCCTGCGCTATCAATTGCACTTTTCCCAACAGGAGTGATGGAAGGCCAAAATTAATTGGTGTTGACACGTGTCAAACCCCGTGAACAGATTGTGCACCGGCTAACAAATTACATCCACATCCATTTAAAAGTAAATAAAGAACTTTTAAATTGCATGGGGAATGGAAAGGGGAAATTGAAAAAATAAAGTCAGAGTCATCTAGCGCCAAACCCCTTAACTGGTTCACCTGCATCTTTAAACTGGTGCCATCTGGTGAGGAAATTAAAAGATGATGAAAAAATTGAGGGAAAAAGCCAAGGAATGGGAAGTGACTGAAAATTGCTTACGAGATTCATGAATCCAGTTGGATTTGTGAAATCAGATTCAAATAATTTCCCCTTTTTTAATTTGTTTAAGCCCACGATAGAATATAATTCAATCGTCTCTCAGGTTGTCTAGATGGCAGCATCCTTGATTGTCTTGTTGGCTTTTTCCATGCGTTCTAACAACAAATCAAATCTATATAGATAGTCATCCATTGATTCACCTGATTTCATTGATACAAAGTGAAATTCTCTCATTTAGATCAATCTTAAGGTATCCATTGGTTGAAATTCATCCTTTAACTTTCCCCACATTTCTCAGTTTTTCATAATGTTATTTCTATGGACATGTTGTTCATTAATGGGTGAGCTCCATCACCAATCAAAAGGTAAGAGACAGAATGAAAATTTGAAAACCCTTTTTCCTTCCAAAAAATAATCACAGATGGCACCACTGGTTCGTTGCCTTACCACAGTTGGTTCCTCGTT
>JAQFZO010001889.1:0-13924 GCA_034695885.1 Geophilus flavus
GCGGGGGGGGGGCCAAGGAAAACCGAGCTCTATAGGTGGATTGTTGAACTGCCATTGAATTAAAATGGAGAGATATCTTTCGATGAAGGAATGGAAATATTCAGTATAGATGCCCATGGACATTGTTAAAGTGAGGGTGAGATGTTTGGGTTAATGACGTGGAAGAAGGGAATGACCGGGGCAAGCGAAGATTCGCCGATCATTTTGGTCGTTCCTGAATCCCAGCGAAGGCTTTTGATTGGGATTGGGGTGAACTCGTGGCGGGTGTGTCGCGAATCTGGTCGATTGGGCCACGTTGAACCGAGAACGCTTTGGTCAATTAAGGCTGTGGGGTAATAATGCCATGTAAAGTAAGCCAGTTTAACCCACTTAGCCGACGAAGGGTGTATGGGGCATATATTTACCCCTAATAAAAGGGATGTCCTAAGGGATACAACAGGATACATTGTGCATAAAATGTTGTCCCTACATACTCCTTTTATTTCTGAAATTTACACTATTTAGGCACCATTTACATCATTATGCATGCAAATGTACACTTCAAAGGTGCTTCTAAATACCAGTATCAGGTGTAAGAAACAATTTGTAACGTGTAAATTATTCATTCGCACCCTAATCTGCACATTTAAACCTAAAAGTAATTCATATTGGGACAAAAATTTTTACAGATTACTGATATGCCAGGCATCCACTTGGCACGATTCGACTGAGATCACATCGCCGGCCATCTTTCGCAAAGTGAAACGAGTTTGAATCGTGATGATAGTTACTTCTGCCACACAAGTTTGTGACATATCTTCTATGGGTGGCGGAATAACAGTGAAAATTCTAAGATAGAAATAGAATAACATTAAAAATTAAACAAGAATAACGCCGAATTGGAATAAATTTGAAATGGAATCAAGTTGAAAGGGAATAACGTCAATGATCATGTGACCTTGTTTCAGAGCGCAAAACGGCCAACAGAAAAAATAGAATCTATGTCTAGTTTTTCAGTTTGCTGTTTTCAGTTAGCCAATTGTAGACGTCTGTCTGACGTCATTGGTTATCAGTCATTGGGCATTCTTTCAGCCCTAATATGAATTGAGCAAAACTTAAAGCTGGGCCTAAAACTGAAAACTTGTTTTTAATTTTAGGTCATTCCGCCTATATAGTGTGCAGACCCCTTAAAGGAATAACGTCGAATCGGAATAATGCCGAAAAACTATTCCAGCGACTCCATGCTATAAATTTACTCGATCATAAATCAGGGGGATGCGCTTAAAGATGTTTCACATTAAAAATTAAATTCTACATAAAATGTTTCGCATGAAACATTATTCGCACGTGCCCAACACACATAATATTTTATATATATATATTAATTCGAACAGTTTTGCTACATGTTGTAATTGATCAGTCACCTGGCCGTGATCGTTCTTTGATGTTCCCTACTGGGTCAATCGATTCGAAATTCCCCCGACTCCATTTCGACTATTTCTTTTGTCGGGAGTGCAACTGACAAAAGAAATAGTCCACGCTTGATTTATCCACAAAGTGAAATCGGTTGCAATTGCAATCGAAGCAGTGTTGTGGATGGGTGGTCGAGGTGACAGCCAATCGGGGTCGATCTTCTCCGGCCGAACCGAAAGAGATTCTTTGGATGCTGGGAAGTTTTCTTCTGACCGGCAACAAATTGCATCCGGTTTGTAAGCAGCGTCCAGGAGTGTATGCCGCTGTTAATGTAATTAGAAGGGAGTATTAGCTACATTTTTCTTATTATTCTCGGGAGAAAAAGCAACGAGAATGTTTCTGCCAAACCCGGTCTAAAATTAACATTTGCATTTTAATTGTAAAAAAACACAGCATAACTAGAGGTAATTTGGCCACATGCGACCTGTCACAAATCTAATAAATTTGGAATAAAAATACAAAGCTGGAGTTAATTATAACGAATTCCTCGATGTAATGAATTTTTTAATTTATATGGTTGGATTTGTATTTTGTACTTTGAGTTCATTGTAAGGTTATGAGGTTAGGACCAGCAGATTTAAAGAAGGAGTTGAATATGGAAAGAGTGAAAATCGCTCATAGCATATAGCATCAAAGTTAATCACCTAAAATTGGTACGGTAAGGCGAGTTTGTCATAATAAGGTTCGACCATTACTTCCAAATAATTATTAAACCATCAAAAGAATCAGTTTTATTTTGTGTCATGGCTTTCCTGTTTTAGTATCACCCTAGCAGTCTGAAACAATGGAAAAACACGTGTGTCTTCTTCTCGGGAGAAATTCGGTGTTTCATCATAAAAACATCTTTGGGCCATAAAGCCGGCTTTTTATTTACAAGATTTGCCGACCGACAGTGACAAAAATGTCGTTGGGCTGTTTGCATCTAAGCGAGCGGTGATAAGGATTTTTTACTTTTTTTCCTCTTTCCCCGAGTTTACTTTTTTCTCCGCTATCGCAGCTGGAAGCAACAAGACAATTTCTGCATCGAATCTGGTTCGATATTTTCCGCTTGTCACAAACTTCGTGGCGAGCATCAGTCAACGCGGAGTCTGCGAAAGCGAGTCTTCGCATCTTTCTTCCGATATGAAGCGTCGGGATTTCGGATTTCGTTCTCCCTTCTCTTTTCTTTGAGCCTTGGGGCCGCTTGTATTTTTAGTCAGTTTTATAGACTCGTTCACGCTTGTCATGATTTCTGTCATGTCGTGGGAAGAAAGATCTAGAAGACCTCGCATGATGAATTCGGTATTTTTAATGTCTTGAATTCAGTTTGCACGATATTTTTTAGCCCTCTGGTGGCACAATTATGAAATAGGTACTAAATGGGTATGCTACTGTAATACAACTGCACATGCTACTGTAAAAATTGTGATTGTTTTAGAATTTTAATGTTTTAACTTTGTAGTTTAAATTAACGGAAAAATATCCATACCGAATGCTTCGTTTTAATTATTTGGTTGGCTACATACTAACAAGCTTTGACCTGTATTATTCCTACCCATATTTATTGAATTTGTGTGGCATACAAATTATGTGTGGGTTAATTCCTCCACATAATTTTGAAATCTTCTAACCAGTATGGCTGCTCAGATGCAAAATAAAGTCGGAGCAGTTTTAGCTAAAATAACTAACAGACTGTATTCATATGATAAATGCCTTTTTTGGTAAATACTGTAATGTCTAAATTCAATTTTGTAATGGGTGGTTTTGTTGGGGCCCATTGTTTTGGTATAAGTCTATGTCATCATTGTCATAATTGTCGCTCTGTTTTAGGCCTGTCTTTTCCTCAAGAAGAAGAAGCAGGCCTAAAAGAAAGGCCCCAGTCCCTTCGCTGCCCCCTAAATAAGTTATATTCTTTTATTTAGTTTTAAGATGTTAGTTAGAACTTGGAAGTCCTTAAAGAACACAACAATTTGTGTGCGGATCTTGATTAGCACGCGGGGATCGGATAGTGCATGGGGTAGGGCCAATTTAGCCTATAGTGCATGGTTGCGCTATCGGAATAAATGCGGTATTTTTGCAAATATTGACTGGAGGTCTTATAAGACATTTTTCACGAGAACCGAATATTTGTAGTCAGCTTACTCCATTGCGTATCACAGTTAATGGCGCAAACAAAGACTTTGGCAGGTGTCGATGCATTTCTTGTGACCGGTCGTATTCGTTGTTTGCCATGGATTTTTCTTCCAGTTGTTACTTTGCAGTTTGATGCAATTTATATTTGTGCTTGCGATTTCCGCGTGCAGGAAGCAATTTTTCTTGCGTGGGATGTCATCTGCTTGGGAGTAAACTCAGTTTTATCACGCAACTTGCTTTGCTTTGCCTCTTTTTTCTGTTTTGACATATGCCGACAAATTCTATAGCTGCACATCAAATTTCACTTGGAGGAAATGGTAAATAAAGAGGAAAAAATAACGAAATTAAGTTAACTCTTGCAGCACGGAAGAGGATTCCGATTACGCAGTTAGGTCCCAATTGGGCAGTGTGTCAACGATGGAATTTGTCAGCAAAGCGAAAGCGATCCATTTTCCTCGGGATGGGGTAGTGCCCGACTGCTGCCGCTACTTATGGCATTGTTGCATCCTTGCTTTAACCAAAGTCTAATGGCAGATAGGAAAAAGACCGTGGCAACCATCTCCTAGGCAGTGCAATTGCAATAATGACAACTGCAAGACTGTATACCTAAATTGTGCCAAATTCAAATCCCATTTTGCAATAGCCATTCTAGGTCTGTGTTGTTTCCTTCAAGTAATGAATAAAGTCGTTAAAAACTCTAGAAAAGGCAATTTTAATGAGACAAATGAATAGTTTCGAACTGAAGAAGCCGTCTTCGGATTAAAATGGTTTCTTAATGTTCATTCCTATGGGAAAATGGCTCAATTATGATATTGGAGATTTAACAGTATCATCAAGGAGTTGTAAGGAAGGAGTGGGAACCCCCTATGCTTACAGAATGGTGAGTCTAAAGGTCTAGGATTGGTGCATGCGCATAACTGAGACCTCGATACCTGATGCATCGTGTGATGCTTCCTCCATTTTCATTTTTCAGCTGGTGATTGTGGTACAGTCATGGTTAAAAATTGTTCTTTGCTGCATTGACCAAAATTGATTCACCCTGTCTACACAGATAAGTCTATTTCTTTTAGGGGTGGCACATTCACAATACCATTTATTACTGCAGTATAAATGATAAGCTATGACCCCTGATTAAAGTAGACCCATGTAGCAAGAGTACACTACACTATGGTATACTGAAACTAGATAATTCTCCAGTACGGTATTATTGCATTATATGCTGGAAGTATGAAAAAAATGCTGTTACAGTACAATCACAGTAAAAAATAATAGGTGTATAAATTGGTGTAAAAATGTCCTCATGTGAACTCCTTTTAGGTGTGAATTAACACTATTTAGGCACCGTTTGCACCATTATAAGTGCAAATGTACACTTCAAAGGTGACTCTAAAAACCAGTATCAGGTGTAAGAAGCAATTTTTTAACTCCTTTCAGGTGTAATTTATTCATTTACACCCTAATTTGAACACTTAATCCTAAAGGAGTTCATATAGGGACAAATTTTTTTTTACTGTGCATGTTGTAATTTAAAGCCTCTGTAGAAAGAACTGGTATTAGTGTATGCTACCTAGAGGCTTCTAGTTGTTTAATACCTATTGCCACCTAGTAGCAATTTACTGTACATTCTCTTGCAATGGCTGACAAGTTGGCAGCACATTAAAAGTGTCTTGTGTTTTTAAACATTTTTGGATTCATCTCACTGCTTCTGGGTACAAATATCCAACAAACTTGATCGATGTTTATGACTATCTTCTGTTGATGCAATCAAGGAGTTGTAAGCGAAGGAATGGAAATCTCATTGTTGCCAGTGATGTGATACTGCTGATGTCACTGTTGCATCCCAAGCAACAGGAAGCTCTGCCGACTTTGCCGCCATATTTAGTTTGATTAGTATGTATCATTGTTACAAGCTGAAAATTGAAAATGGCGGCGACATCAAGAATTGAGACTTTAATTCGTTATTGAGGCCTTCATTACCCGCATGTGCTGATCCTATTTTAGGCCTTTAGACTCGCCGTACTGTAACAATGAGGTTTCCACTCCTTCCCTTACAATTCTTTGATGCAATCGACAGTTCCAACTCTAGTGGTGAAATTTGGAACCTCGCTTTCGACTAGATCATGCTACAGTCAATTTCCATGACCGTACCTCATAAACTGGTGTCATAGTTTTTACCAATGCACCCCTGATTGTCCTAACATAACATAACATAACCTAACCTAATTTATCGACCGAAATCTTAAGGAATGCATCCCTGGCATAAAATGCGACTATCTTTTGTCGACAAGGAACATCGGTCGACACCTTGCGGTGGATCTCATTTTTTCCCCATCCCCCACGAGAAATCCGATAAATCCATTTAGAAATCCTTTAAATACCACTAACCCTAAGTCGGCTGCCATGTCTAGCCGAGATTATGATTACGGTGTCATTAATACGACAGACTGTGGACTTCGTGGAAGAACAGTAGAAAGGCAGTAAAATGCAGCTGCTCAAATTTCAGTGAGGAAAAAATGACAGCCATTCTTGCAAAGCGAGTGGTGAAATTGTATTTTTGTTTGCTGCTAACGCTGGCAGCTGTGCGTTGTTATTTGTTAAGATCCAGTTAAGCATAATGGGTTAATAGTTAACAAAGCCTGAGGAAGAGAGATTTTGTTTTGAGCACCTGCCATTACTGGCTATAATTAATTTGCAAGGAAGAGTAATTACAAAATGCTGGAACTTTGGAATCTATTAATGCAAATGTTATACATCAAATGCTGCGCATAGGTAAGTCTTCGAATAGTGCCTGCCTTCTAAAAACAGTTTGGTTGAGCCAACAAAAATGTAATTAGAAAATTTCATGATATAATAGGAGAGTGTACCAAATTATAGTTAAATGATTTTAACTTTATCGCACAGAGCCACGTGAGTCAAGATGGCAGTGTTTACTTAACGCACGAACACGATAAAGATTGCGTTCATGCGATCATCTTGCACGTTAACGGGCCAATACAATGTGTGCATGTGAACTAGGCTTAAGAGGTGCGATTGCTTCTTTCGTATGTTGAGGTTTAATGCATAATTGTTAATGGCTATCTGCTGTACTGATTCTATGGCATATTGTAACTGAGGGCGAGCATTAATATAGTGCGTTCTATGAAATCCAAGTGTAGACATGTGGCTTAACATGAATGCTGATGCAAACGTCATTTCAGCTGGTGACATCTATGGTCATAAAAATCTTCACTCACATTACAAATGCCAAATTCCAAATACGGTATTTATTTAATAAATGACATGAGATCTCATTTGCATAAATTCTTATCATCCTTTGTTGATATTATGGCCTCTCGCAGTTGGAAACCAGAAAATCAATCCCGTTCAAATATTAGCATGGCCTAATAGCTTAATGACGATATTTGGAATTAGGCATTTGTGATGTGGCTAGCACTGAACGAAGTGAAGATTTTTATGACCACAGATTTACAAAACAAAATGAAAATGGCAGCAAAGTGGATAGACCTTCCCTTGCTTCGGATTCAACGATGTCTTCACGTGACAGTAGCGTGCCGCTACACTCAGAAAAAAAATGACTAAATGTACTCAATTCTGCGGCATTTTATAGAGTATTTATTGTACACAAATCAGTGGCAAAAATACAACATAACTATTTTAGCACATTTTTTCATCAGGTTTAGGCAACATTGTTGGACCGAGCTCCCACTCAATGCTGCCCTGAAACGCTGCACTTCATCACTACTGCCGACGAACCCGTTTCCGGCATGGCGAATTAAAAAAATAATAAATAACAAAGCAGAAGAAGAGTAAAAGTCTTGAAATTAACGATTTCTATTTCGCTATAGCTGTAAGTCAGAAGTGAAAATAAATATTGGTCGATGTTAGTGCAGCAGTGTTTGCTCGGAGCAGTTCAGTGACAACAGAAGCTCAATCCACTTCTTCACCTTAGGCGATGTCAAGTCTCCTTTGGTAGATGTCTAATCCTGCCATTTTTTTACTGGAGAGGGGGCTTTAGCGGAAGTGAGTTAGAGATAATGGTTTTTAGATGACAAAGGACTCTGGGTTAAGAGTTTTTTTTCCCCTATTGGGAAAAAGGGAAAAAAAGTCTTTTCATATGGAGAAAATATAGCAAAGTTAAATATACAATTGCATTTGATGGTTATTGTGATGTTAAAGAGGATGGGAAATTGATTGAAACTCGAGAAATTTCAACATTTTTTCCCTTATTTTCAGCTTTATTCGATCGAAAAAGAAACTTTCTCATATTTAACATGAGAATTTATCAGATTTCATTTCCATTTGTTGACTTATTGTTGGAGAGTTTGCAATCCCCTGTTCAATCTTTTGAAAGCATGGGTGGATGATCATGTGGGCCCTTTGTGTGATTGGTTCATAAACAAAGGGCCATTGGTCCAAAGATATCTTCGAAGTAGGCTGGTGGTTTTCTTTCTTTCGAGTAATCGGATGACTAACCGGTGGCATCCAGTTGTCATTTATTCTCCAAAGGATGGGTGAGATGATGGTCTGGTGTTGAAATTTGGAATTAATTATGTTTATTGCGGTTTCAAGAAACACCATTCTCTTCCTTCAGTCCTTTGAAGTTTATTTGAATTTTCAGTTGCGCGCATGGTCTCATTGGAGACATTCTTGTTTATTATAGGGATTTTGTTAGTTTTTGTCTTGTGACAGGTCGCATATAAACAACAAACAAGAGTTACCAAAACAATTTTCTTCCTTCCAAGAGGGCTAGGGGACTTGAATACCCTACCTCTTTGTGATCCCCCTGTTAGCAGATACCAAGATCCTTCTTCGCATTGAAGCTACAGTAACTACACCTAGTGTTAATCATTTCTCTCCTTTCCTCTCATCTTTATTTTTCCCATGTCTTGTCTCTACTGTTGATTTGGATTCCTGATGCTTTTCTGTAGGTGTTCATACTCAACTGGTGTTACCGCGTGCACATATTTGAATCAGGATGACAGTGAAACTAAAAGCTCATTCCCTCAAGGAGTGTTCAGATTTGTTATGCTGGCTATGCTTCTTATTCCATCTATCCTTTGAAAGTTATTTGAATTTTGGTTTCTTTTTTCTATTTTGGGAGTTTGACTGGGTCACCCATCGACATGAGTTATTTACAGTATAATGATCACATCACATACTGTATACTACTAAAGTCTGTTAGCTTATTTCAAGATAGTTCAAAATGTCCTGTCATTGGTTGATGCTGCTCACTGAAGTGTGTGTTGAACCGCGCTTGTCATGTGGCTGCAATAGCCAATGAGAAGCTTTGACAAAGGAACATCGCAATGAAATGTAAACAAATGTCCAGTCTCTACCAATGACTGGACATTTTGAACTATCTCGAAATAAGCGAACGGACATTAATTAAGATTGATTTTGGACGTTTGTCTTTTATATGTTCGCATATAGCCAAAGTAGCCTGTTGCAGCCTTAAATGTAATGTTATTTTCCTTTTTCTTTCCAGGTCTGACTTCAATGACTCCATGTTTCGGCTGGAGCTGGAGGCCAGACCCTAGCGTTACACTTGGAGCAGTTCGGCGGAGTTCGTCCTCGCTTGCATCGGTTACACGGTAGGATTGGGGAACATTTGGAGATTCCCATATCTCTGCTATAAAAATGGAGGAGGTGAGAAGAATAAAACATATTTGATGCAATGCTAATGCCATTGAAATGTCTCTTGCACGTGTCTGTCGTTGTTTTCCAGGCGCTTTCCTCGTTCCTTACTTTGTCATTCTCCTTTTTTGTGGGATGCCTCTTTTGTACCTGGAGTTGGCAGTTGGCCAATACACAAGAATGGGCCCAGTCGGTGCTCTCGAGAAGATTTGCCCGCTTTTTAAAGGTAAGCAATGGATGCATTTCTTCAAAACACTCCTTCAAGTCTATTACACAGAGGCTTGCTTCCAAATCTTATTGGTCCTAGGCTAAACAATGGAAAAATTCAAGCCTGTGTTGAAAACAAGCCTGGTTTTTGGGGTGGCATCTGGTGTTGATTTGGTATTATTGAGATTGAGACCTGACACACAAAACAGGTAGAGAAGCTCAGGAATTAGCATAACATCAGTCAATATTAAGAAGCCAACCAATGAGATTTCCACTCAAGTCTCTGTAAGATAGAGTTTAAGGTCCTGTTCATGGCTTGCGAAATCATAAAGGTGCAGCATTTAATCCTTTTAACCAGTGGTGTAGTCCTAAAACAGGTTTGCTTGGTTGCTTAATTTGCTTTGATTGCTTAATTTAAATGGCTACTTAATTAAGGAAAACAAGCCTATAATTTTTGCACTAAAAAACTTCATTTTCAATTATGATGCAATTATAATTAGTCACAAGTTGATTGGGTAACATATAGCGTAACACTGCAGTTCTAAGCCCTAAAGCAATTACTGTTTAGTTGGTTGTATGGGTCTCTCCAATCAAAGAATAAGAAAGCATTTTACTACCTATATGAAATATTTCGATCTTAGGATCAAAACAAACAATGCAATCCAATCCTCTTCTACGAAATATCCAATCTCTTGCGAAAAGAGTTGAGGGAATGTTCCAATTCCCATCATTTTCTTGCAGGTATTATTACATAATATTTCAAATTAGATGGAAAGGACTAATCCACCTCAACAGAGCAGATTATCTTTGGGGTGGAACTTAGGGGAAGTTGGTGTTTACATGACTACGGAGATTATCCCATGTTGTGAAGAGGATCTGGAGATTCTTTGGATTTTTTGTGGCTTGTAAACACAGTTCTAGGAATAGTCCCTTTCTCTACCTCTACCGCAACAATATCTCTGCATATAGACATTACCTAAAAGTTCATTGAAACAATGCAAGGAAAATATACTGTGAAAACCTCATCACCAAAGTACAATTTAGTCTTCGCAAGTCACTGTTTATGTCACTACACAGAGAGGAAAACATTCTTTGATGTTTGGCAGAGCCCCTTGAGGGAACAAGTTCCTTGACAGGCAGAGCAAGCCTTTGTTCCACTGATCGCTCGTATCACCTTGGTCTCCAATCACCTGCAGTAGTAGATACTAGATAGCCCTGGAAGTTTTTGTTTCCTTGAATTATAAATGATGGACTGAATATCCTATGTGCTGCAAACTCACTTTTCGTGTCCGTCGGGCTGGATGTTTTCATCTTTTCTTTTCCTTTCCGGTTGCCGCATCAGCAAAAAGATGTCGCGATCACAAATTAACCACCAATACATAAAACACGAACAAAATTAGATGACCTTCTACATATTGTATATGATGTTTCATGTAAAAGTTTGCAGCTAATTTTTTTCCAAGATACTAATACAATTGAATTGGTGACCTTTTAACCTTGAGGAGGGAAATTCATTGAGATACTTAATAGGCAAATGATATATCTCTAAGCAATCCAATTGGTTAATTTGATTTGCGATGCCATTTTGATATGACATCGTTCATTCAAGATCATATCAGGTTATTGATTCGACCAAATCAAATGATGTCATAAGCCGTTGAAGATATCTGGCCATAAAAACCATATACTAACAGTGGGATCATGACTGACAATGCTGCATATATAGTATACCGTGTTGTGAAATTTTATTATAATTAACATGTACCATTATAAGAAGGATAGATACACTAGATACAATGGTTATAAGGTTGCCAGCAGCTACACTGGATAAGCGACCTGTCAAGAACAAAATTTAACAATAACAAGACACACAAAAAGATAAATATCAATGTTGTGAATAACAATATAAATGATAATTTCACAGGTACCATTATATTTCACTAAATCGGATTTTACTGCAAACCTACGCAGACTCAAAGTGAAAAAATTCGAATTGTGTCACACTACTCTGTCATCGATTCTTTCCTTCACAGCAGAAAAGAGAAAAAAAATAAAATAAAATGTGTGAAATTTACTTTATTCCAAACACCTGTCACCTGCACATTTCTGGAGATAAAGGGAGCCATTTTCCTTAATTACCATTTAATTACATATATATACACAAATCTGTCATAACATGCGAAACTGGTTTTAAGAGCCGGCTTTTCATTAATCATGCAAAGAGCATCAACAAAAAGCAAGAAAATAAAAATGAATAATTTGAATACTGTAGATGAAGAATTTTGCTTAAGTGAAGGTTTTAAATTTTAATGACATTCAACCCAACCTCCATATACAAATAAAAAAAACCTTTCTTCAAAGAGGTAAGTATGTGAAGATTTGTGGTGGTTTCAATTAACAAGATTCTGAGGTATGTTACATCAACTCAACCTAATTTTTTTTCCTTTTTCTTTTTGCTCTCTCTTCATCCTTTCTCTGATTGCAACTGTTCTTCCATTTCCCCTGAAATCAATTTGTGGACAAGTGACTTTTTTCTTTTTTTTTTTAATACAAAGAAAAGGAAGAATGTGTGTGGGCACATGTTTTGTTAGTGGGGGAGTGGAGAAAAGACCCCAGTTGTTTTGTATTGATTATTCATAGAAGCTTTAAAATTTGAAGCCATGGCCTTGTGGTTTTTGAATCTTCGGGGACTTGGGAGGAAATTAGGATGGATGATTTTCAAGTAATTTTTAAATTAAATAAGAAGACTATTAAGAGGTTTTATGAAGTGGTTTTGGGAACATGGAATTTTATAATGATGAAAAAAATGATGAGAAAAAATGGAAAAAATATAATATAATAAAAGAAAGAAAAAAGTCGACCAGTCTCGGGGTATTTGTAGCACATGGGTTGTGAGTATGGTGAAATTAATTTTGGGGTTTACGGAGGATTTTTCTTAATGCCGGGTTATTCGATGTAAGTGGATCGATGAATATCTTGGAATCTGTTGAGATTATGGGATGTTAAGGTCTCCAGTAGCTACTTTGGCTATTCACGGCCAGACAAAACAAAAAAGTAAATTCAGGGATGGGTGTGCTGCTTATAAACACAGCAAAAAATTTCAGCTTTATACATATTAAATTTTATGTAAATTAAGTGTAATTTAAGGCTTTCATGTAATTTACTGTACACTGTTTATAATAAATGTAAATTCAGATTTACACATTATCTTTCACATCAACTTTCACAATTTTACAAATGCAAAAGCTTGAGCTTTTGCATTTCATATTTAATTTTCTTTTGTAAAGCTGAAATTTTTTGCAGTGAAAATTTCTTGTGCCACTAGCACTAGTGATAGAAACATACGGGTGCTATTTGTGCTATTGCTACTTTAAAATTTTGTTTTGCTAGTGCTATTACTAGTGCTGGTTTAAATTTTATAAATTTAAAATTTAAAGAAAATAATTTTATTAAAAATCCGTTAAAAAAATCAAAAATTGTAAAAAATCTGATAAAATTGATGACGAATACTTGTATTTATGTGGGTACAATGAGCTCCAATCTAACATGTTTTCGGTGAAATCTCATCATTTCTAGTCTAATATTTGTGAAACTATCGTAGATGCTGGTCAATAAAATGTTGTAAATATTAGCCTCAATTTACAATGTAAACACATCAAACTTTAGTGTTTAATTCTGTTATATTTTTTTCATTATACTTGCATAAATATGATAAAAGGATATAAAGAGTATGGTGTAATTGCTTTTCTGTCAATAAGTTTGACATATAAACAGCATATATTGGCAATATAAGTGCAACATATTTGCAATATATGGAAACTTCCATTTGCAATATATGGAAACTTTCAATTGCAATATATGGAACTTCCATTTGCAATATATGGAAACTTCTAATTTGTCAACTGTTGATACAACGTTCAGTGTCATGATTAAAAAAATTTGAGATTTCAGTGTATATTTTAGAGAAATTTGTGTCAACCTTTACATCGCAAACTTGTGACGGATCGAATCCAGAGTTTAGTGAATATGAGAAATAAAGTATGAGACGAGACACAAACGAGTTGTAATTAATGAGATCGTTATTTACCACAAGTGAAAAATTATAAGATGGATATCTTATAGAAAAGCGGAGTAAAGACGGATTTTTCCTGATGTTCTATGTAACAGGCTCCGAACAAAGACTCATTTATCGTACACTTTTACGATACACTTCTAAGGACAAAAACGGTTGTGGAATCTGAGAAATATCAGATTCCGATTGGACAGAAGGAAAGTGGCTTCAACCATTATAGGTTGATTCCACAAGGATGGCAATAATTATGCCTTTTGGGACGAAAGATTGTACCCTTTAGGACTAATCGCCTAAAGTCGGGAGGAGAATAATTATCTCTGAGTAAAGCAAGGGAATAGTTCAATTCAGCTAATCAATCCTTAAACTATTACTTAAGTCTGTCTCGTATTGCCTACAGCACATGCTCCGGCTTCGTAGATCAGCTTTTGACAGAAAAATAGCTGCATT
>JAQFZO010001890.1:0-13924 GCA_034695885.1 Geophilus flavus
TCCATAATTACCGAAGTTATAGCAACATCAGCCCTCCACTGTATATGGGTTTCATTAAAATTTGGAGCGGGGTGGTTTCGCCACCTAGTGGCAACTTTATGCAAAATCCGCCATCTTTAAATATCATGATTTCAGGCAATGAGTCCGAGCGAGTAGGTCTTTCCTTACATGGGGTTTATGGCTTCAGTAAACGCTAAAACCTGGCAACTTTGCCAAGTCTTCCGATTCCACAGAACCAAAATATAAACCAAAATACGATGGTTGGACAGAATGTTAAAAACAGGCAAAACCACTCAAATTCAAAGTCCAAGAAGTCTAATGGCAAAAAGAACGCAGCAAATCAACCGACGTAGGTTTAGAATTACGTAGTATTATTTTATGCATAAATATTAAAATTTTACATTTACACACACAGATCAGAGACCACACAACATCGAGCTGCAATATCATACGCCGATTCATGGGCTCCTTCTGCATACAGTGCTTTAAAAGCACTAGTGTCAGCGAGACTATGTGCAGCAGTATGGAATAATATATCCGATTGTGATGAAACCTTCAATTATTGGGAGCCAGTAAATCAATAATAACTCGTGTGTATATCAAGAACTAAGTGGATTAATTTTCAATACATTTGCAGACACATTTCCTTCTGTATGGCACAGGATTTCAAACTTGGGAATATTCTCCACTGCATGCAATTCGATCATACGCGTATATTCTTCTCCATGCTGTACCAGGATGGTTATACAGCAATTTATTACAGGCCAATAAAGTAAATACACAAGGATTTAGTGAATAATGTACATGTTTATACATTGTACTGTTATTCCAGGTCCTAGTCTTTTATTTCATTAGGTGCCTTTTAGGATTCATTTGTGTGTTGTGCGAAGCTTATTTCTATAAGTGAGTAATAAAAGATTCTATTTTATTACTGAGTGTTTAATGTTATTATTTTTTTTTCCAGAGCAGTATGTCATAAATTCGGTGCTCATGTGGGAAGAATGACATTAATATTTCTTCTATTTAGTGCTGGAATGTTCATTTCAAGCACTGCCTTCCTACCAAGTACATTTACAATGTACTGTACGCTCTTGATGATGGCTACCTGGTTTTATCAAAAATACCAGGTATTTTTCTTATACGTTTGGTTCTCACTCTCCGATGTACATCAATCAGTGAATTGCTGTTTTTCGTTTAGCTTGCAATTATTTGCGTGGCTGCAAGTACGTTTCTTGGTTGGCCGTTTACAGTTGTTTTGGGGTAATTAGAATTATTTTTAGTTAATAGAAAATGTTTAAGACTTAAAATATTTTTATTCTCTTTTATAGCGTGCCAGTTGCAATTGATATTTTGTTTATTCAAAAGAAAATCGGATTGTTTGTGAAATGGACTTTACTTGCAGTTTTATTTATTTTGGTAAATGAATTAGAATTAATAGAGTAACAATTTTTAATGAAAAAGTTTATTTAAAAATAGGTTCCTGTGATTCAAATCGATTCGGTCTTCTATGGGAAGTTTGTTTGTGCACCGTTGAACATCATTCTGTACAATGTGTTTACTACCCATGGTGCTGATATTTACGGTAATTTTTAAAAAAAATTTTAGTGAGTAAACTATTTATTTTTATGTTATTTTCATTTTAGGAGTCGAACCTTGGACGTTTTACTTTGTGAATGGCTTTCTGAACTTCAATTTTATTTTCTTCGCTGCTCTTTTTGTTCTACCTCTCGTGGTAAATTCTACAAATTTTTAAAATTATACTTTTCGAAATTGTATTATACAGTAGTTTCAAAATATTATGATGCAATTTTTATTTAATAGCTACTGGATTATTTTCTAACAAGAACTGCAAAACAAAGTACGACAACTTTTAAAAATATTTTACTTAAAAAAATTAACAAAATATATTTTGACATTGTTTGTAGTTTGTCGCTTCGCTGTAATAAGTTTATCTCCGATGTACATGTGGATAGCGATTGTTTTCCCAATGGCCCACAAGGAAGAACGTTTTCTTTTTCCAATTTATCCCTTGTTTTGTTTATTCGCTGCTTTAGCTGTAAATGCAGTTCAAGTAAGATGTCAATTTGTTTTCATTACACGTGATTCGTTTTTAATTACTCAATTTTTTCCTTCAGAAAATATGGCACCATTTATTTTTATCAAAGAAGAAACATTATTTAGACTCAACTGCATTCTTGGCAATATCGTTTGGTGTGTTGACATCACTTATATCTGTGCTGCGAATTATAAACATTTATCGAGGTATACGAGTTCAGCTTTATTTTATAGATTCGAGTTTAAATAATAATTTTTTTAAATAATTTTTTATATTTAGGCTATCATGCATCTTTCGAAACGTATTTGACGTTGGGTCAAATAGCTTCGGAAGAAACAAATCCTCATCCGACAAATATTTGTGTCGGGAAAGAATGGTATCGCTTTCCAAGTAGTTTTTTTCTTCCTGAAGGGTAAATTTTTTAAAAATAAATTTTATTTTAGTATTTAAATAAGAAAAATGTTGTTTCAGTTGGAATTTACAATATATTCAGTCAGAATTCAAAGGTCAGTTGCCTCAGCAATACAGTAGACATGAGAATGCAACTAAAATTATTCCAAATCACATGAACGATCAGAATTTAGAAGAAGTCACACGTTATGTAAGAATTTAAAAATTTAAAATTTGAAAGAATTAAACAAATTGAAAAAGTATATTTTCTAGGTCGATATAAAATCTTGTCATTATTTGGTTGATCTCGATTTACCAAAGGAAACGCCAAAAGAACCCAGGTTTTCCACTATGGAAAATGATTGGATAATAATTTCCACTACACCGTTTCTTGACTCAGAAAGGTTCACCATCGATCTGGCTTTTGTTTTTCTTAGCAATATAAGTAGAATAAAATTAAGAGTTATATTTGAATTTTACAGGTCTCATCGCTTCTTCCGTGCATTTTATATTCCATTTCTCAGTGACTTGAATTGTCATTACGCAAACTACAATTTACTTAAATCGAGACATCGGCGGAATGAAGAACATGCCAACAAAAAAAGGAATTTGAAATAATAAAATAATGGATTTATAATTTTTTAAATCAATAAAATATTATTTGATGGCAAAACATTATATTTTTTCATTATAAACATTTCAAAAAAGATGTCATAGCTTTGTTAATTAGGTAAACATTTTCTTCCACGTTTTCTTTTAACCGTACCATAGCATGCTGTGACCGTACCGTAGCCACTTCCAACAACGATGTGCTTCCCAGTCTTTCGACCTTGTGTGCTTCCAACATAGCTTATAGACACGTCATTGCACTTTTGTTTCCGCCGTAGTGACTAAAGATCGCGCTAAAGATAAAAGTCGAAAAAATAAAACCTAGAAAATTGATAGAAGTCATCGATCTAAATATATTTTTTGAATTGGATTCATTGCAACAAAGAACTTTTGCTTTAATTCAATACGTTTTTTGCATATTTCAGTTAGAATTATACTGAAATACATTTTTATCGCTTTATCGAAACGGGTGTTGAAATTAAAAGCGATTTTTGCGGCCTGTGCATAAACAACTAGCGAAGAATATATACATTCTTGAAAAAAAAACTAACGGCAGGTGAATAAATTGTGAATCCCGGTGTTTAAAAATTAACACTAGATGGCAGTTTTTCGAGCGCCACGTCACGTGATGTGAGAAAGAGAGAGCTCGAGTCGAGCTGTCGTTATTAAAATATAGAGGTCAGCATAGGCGAATTTTGCTGTTACAATCCAAATCCATCAGAGGAGGATTCTGGACTGTACATGTCTATCGAAGAATATAAACAGTTCTTTTCTAATGCTGATTTTTATCGTTTCGTCCAACGTGCATTGTTTTTTAAGTTTACTACAAATACATAGGCATCATTTAGTACTATGCAGTTGAATAAAACTCGAGTAAGATACTTTTTTCCATACTTAATGAAAAATTACGTTCGCTTGCGTCACGAGAAAATATTTTTTCACACTTCTTCTTGGCTATCGTTTACTTAAATTTCCAACCTATCAAGCATCAAATAACTTTTTAAAATATTTTTAGTAGTTATGGAAAGAAAATGCTGTGTACCACTTCAATTAAAACGAGAAATTGGATTATTTGTCCATTCTTCGTCTGCATCCAACGAACTTGCCAAAATAGCAGAGGACAAAGCAGCTGTAAGAGACTCTCAGGAAATTGTATGTTTATTAATTACATCATTTTGTATGTTACAAAAATGTAATTCATAATTTTTTAAAAAATTTAGAGTTGTTCCTTACCCGGTAATCCTCGGTCCACTTTCCTTATGGTTTTTAGCCCCGATGGGTTCGTGTTTTTAATTTTTTAAAATTATTTTCATTAATTTATCATAAAAGCTCACGAATTATTTCCTCAAATAGAACAAAAGTAGCATCTACTCATGGCGATCACCACATATATGTGAGTGATCTAACAACGGGAAAATGCCTTCACACACTAGATGGACATCCTCGAACACCTTGGTGCATCGCCTTTCATCCTTCTTCTAATGAAATTCTCGCATCCGGTTGTTTGGCTGGTGAAGTTCGAGTTTGGGATTTACACGTAAATATTTTTGCACCAATTAATCTTCACACGTATTACAAAAAAGACCAAATATCTTAGGGAGGTAGTGAAGTATGGAAAACACCACTGGATTCTGTAATCGCATCTCTAGCTTTTCATCCATTCGACCAAGTACTAGTAATAGCTACTGTTAATGAACTTTATTTTTGGGATTGGAATCAGCCAAAACCTTTCGCTTGTTGTAAAACATCAACCGAACGAGAGAAAGTCAGGTAAAAGAAGTACAATTTTAAAATTTTATAACTAACTCGACTAAAAAATATTCGTAAATTATTTTCAGATATGTTAAATTTGACCTTTTGGGACACAAACTTATTACCGGTATTGCCAATCTGCCTGTTGTTCAATCTGTACGATCCGATGCTTCGCGCTCGCGATACACATCGTTGATGGAACATTATCATCGCCTTCTCGATGTGCGTCGTGGCCAACAACAGCACCAAACTCCAGCAACAGTATTTTAAGAAAAAATTATTATAATACTGTACACAATTATCGACAAATAACAATTTGTTTTTTTCTAACACGTAGCAAACTACGGGTACTGATCCTATTGCCACGAACGAAAGACCAACTTCACCCACGCAAGCTCAAGCATTACAGTCAGCGAGAGAATATGCTCAAGAAGTGACGTCAGACAATCTGCAATACAATCGTCTTTCAGATGTGAGAATTAATTTTTTATTCGGAATTAAAATTAAAATTTTTACATTTTGAATTTGAGTAGGAATCTAATAGTCATCCAACCGAAGAGTTTGATAGAAATTCTTGGCGTTTTAGAGATCCTTTAAGATTGAGAGGAGCTACGACCGCTGTTAATTTATCAACTAATTCTACACCACCTCAACAACCGGAAACTAGATCTCGGTTGAGAATTTAAAAAAAAAAAAAATTGATTTTACTTTCAGTTATTTACAATTTTGAATTTTTATATTTTTAATCAAGTGATTCAAGTGCTTCTAGTAGTCTCGATCCAGCAATGACGGAAACCACTTTGCCGTCATCTTTGATTCAGGCTTTAATTCGACTACAACGCTCTTTAGATGTATTAACACAAACCAGAATAAATACTACCTCAGAAAGAAATAGCTCAGAACAGGTAAGAGTGTGTTGTAATCAAATTTATAATTTTATTTTAAAATTTAATAAAATTTCAGGCCCATTTAAGGCAAAGAATTGAAGAAATTCTAAATAGGTTGTTTAATTTGTATGCGAGCATTACCCCGCTGCGTATTCTCATGGATGAAGTCTTCCAAGGTATGATAAAGTAATGAAATGATTAAAAGCGGAGATATAAAATTTGTCATTACTTAAGATGTCGACAGAGACGCGCTTTTGGCCGAAGTGAGTCGCGAGAATGTGGGATCTATAGCTGGTCAGTCTGGTTTAGACACACAATTGCAAGGTTAATACTTGATCGACTTTTTATTTTTAAACATCGAAAACGAGTTTTGTGTGTTTGGTTTCAGAATTACGACAACAATTGGCAAGATTGTTGGACAGAATTTTACGACCGGAAGCAGAAAGGAATATATCAAGGTACTAAATAAATAAATTTTTCTAGAATTCCCTCCCTTTATATTACAGTAATCAATATTTTTTAAAATCTTGTATAGCGAGGCGAATCTGTCATTGCCTTCAACAAGCACATCATCATCGTCATCACTACTAGACAACCAGCCATCATTGTCTCCACAGTCATCAAGATACAACGTTACACCACGGTTTGCTCAGCCAATCGTGTGGGAACAGCCATTGCTCGTGAATTATCCTCGCAGTGCCCAAACGTTTCGGCACCAGTCCAACACCGATTCGCCTCTCAGCGGGTCGTCCGACAGCACAGTATCTCCCGACAGCGGAACGCCTGAAAATCTGCAGGTGCGCAGATCAACCACTCGTCTGCATCTTCGATATTTTGTAATACCAAATTTAAGACGTGACCGCAATTCGCAGCCAACAGCGCCCGATGCCGCCGAGGCCCAGGCACCGCCGCCGCCCTGTATTCAGACTACCACCGCACCTTCTGTCTGGTCGCTCTCCCATCACCGCAATTCCAGCAACGCGTCGCCGACTTCGAGCAACGGAAACGATCAAACGAGCGGCGAGGGAAACGTCGGTGGGACTCGAAATTGGCTTCGCTATGCCCGAGGTCATTTGAGATCCACATCCTTCCGGCCATACGCCTCGGAAATTCAGTCGCAAATTGCTTCGACGTCGACGTCGTCGAGCGAAACGCGACGAACGATGCAAATACCTCGAGTTCAGATCGATCCTGCAGAACCAAATTCAACCGAAGACGATGCTGATTCTAGACCCAGTATAAGGCCACGTTCCCCACCTCTGTCGTCTATGGTCAACATTGATCAAGCAGGTGGCAGACAATCGCATGTCGATTATCAAGCGGCTACGAGTAGTAATTCGGTTCCTGGTAGCCGAGTTCCTAGTGGTAGCCTCTTTTTACACCCAAATTATGTTGCATCACTGTTCGAAGAAAGTCTGCAGCGGACAAATGCTCTTCAGTTGGTCATTAATAGAGCTCTGGCTGGTAATTTTGCATTTCTATTGAAATCTTTTCATTTTTGATGTCGAAATTTTTTTTTATAAAGGTACGGGGATTTTGGGTACGGCAGAATTTGCAGTCGTTAATAATGTGATGAGTCTAACGCATCGCATTCAGTGGTGGGATTTTAGTCGACTGAGCATTCCAGACATTAGTGATGGTCAGTCGTGAGTCGATCAGAATCGAGTATCAGTATTTTAATATAATTTTTTTTTTCTCCTCTTTAAAAAATAATTTTAGGTCGATCAAACATCGTCGTTGCCGAGTGTAAAATTCATAACGATGCCAACGTCGATATTTCAGCTGACAGTAGCCTATTGGCCGTTTTAGTACCCGGTACTGTAGGTTTGCCAAGTACAACTGTCGTGAGTTTGTACTCTCTCGATAAACGAAATATAGGCACTTGTCTCTACTCTTATTATTTTGGTCCGAATGCCATATCGGTGAGCTTATCGCCCCTTAGCCGCTATATCGTAGTCGGGCTTGCTTCCAGACGAGTTACTGTTGCCCCTAACGAGAAACAGGTGATATAATAACTAAGATAGTAAAACATTGTACAATATTAACGCTAATATTTGCAGGTTGTAGCTCAAGTTTTCAAACTGTCAAGCACCAAAGAGAATACTCAAGGCAATTTAGATGTACGAACAATAAGTGAAATTTAAACAAAAGTTAATAATTTTTTTAAAATATTTCTTTTTCTAGTTAATCCGGAACATCGAGCAATATGGCTCTAACCGTTTACATGTCAGCTTGAATTCAATCCGGTGGCTACCCCAACCAGGTCAGGGTATCGTTTATGGAACCAACAGAGGAGATCTGAAAATTTGTAGACCCGGGTACTAGAGATTTTTACATTTTCTGCGGTCATTTGTTGAAAGTTAGTGAAATGTTTCTTTAAAGGCCTTCCAAAGAGGATGAATATGTCTACACGAGATCCAGGAGATCAACCCCTAATTTAATGTTCGCAAATTTAAGATCAGTTGTTCAGGGTCATTCAGTGCAATCGACGTCGACGCAAACCGTCTCGCCTCCGACCCAAAGTGCGGGCACGCAAACTGGGACCGACTTGGAAGGACATTCCGATTCCGAAGTAGTTGCATCAACGTCGGCTGCTGCTTCTGCTCAGTAGTTTACTTTGTTAGTTAAGTGGAAAAAATAATAACTCAAGTATTTTGTATGGTTATCGGTGATTAATAATTATGCATGCAAACAAATTTTGATTGGAAGTATGCTGTAATACAAATATCTTCTAGGTTTATTTTTTACTTTTTTTATATATTGTTTTCATATTATAAAAGAAATTGAGATTGCTATATGAGATGTTATTTTTTCCAGGACTAACTGCTCCCAGTTAGGGTTAAGACAATTTTTTTTTTGTTATCGAGAATTTTATTTTTGCTTATTACAATAACGAAATTTGTGATAAACGGTAGTTTTGCATTTCTTTTGTTTATTGTTTTTACATAAAAAAGCAATCTATTTATTTCTACCTTCTTGTTCAATAAGTTACGTTTTTTTATTTTTACTCGTCTCAAGTTTATTTTTGTTTCTAGTATTAGGGATCTTAAATAACCGATTTATTTTTACTGATATGTATGGCATTGTTTATATTTGTTGAGTGCTTTGTGATATTAAAAAGGTGTAACCATAGTCGTTTGCTTCTCTTATTTCAATGCACAACACTTAGCAGAATCGAAACTTAAATTCGAAACCAGCACCGAAGTTTAAAATTCGAAACTAGAACCGAAACTTAAATTCGAAACCTTACGCCATCTTGGTACGAATTTCACTGAAACTTTTGTTAGCCATTTTTAAAAATCGTGCGTTTAAAATTCAAAATAATCCAGCAAAGTAATGAATAAAATAACAAAAACATTTACGAGATGGTGAACGCATCATCGACATCACGATTGACAGATACGAAATCACAAGTGTGAAAATCAACGGCTTACTCATTACCCCATCCGTTTTGTAGAAATGGTCGATTTCAAGATGGCTAATATTGAGGAATCGGTTTACAACGATCCAAATTTTGCCGTCATTTGTTCGTTTGTAGATAAGTTTGGAGATTTGAATGGTATAACAGATTTCTCTATTGTGGATTTGCAACAGAAATTAGAAAACACAAAAGACAGTAAGTGCTCGAATAGGTCGTAAATGAGGGGGGAAGCTGGCCAAGGTTATTGTGCCCCTTAGAGAAAACGATTTACTTCTTACATTTCGATGTTTACATTGCATATTTAACCTAACCCACAAAACCACCCACAATTATATCCCACAAGTCATCCACTCAATAATTAAAAAGAAAAAGTAATTAAACTAAATTGCTATTAAATAAACAAATTGGTGTGATTGACCTTAGATTTTCATCTTATCTCGTATCCCATGCATTTGTCAAGTTTTGTTGACAGTTGTACGCGCGCAGTTATTTTCACTTTGCAATGTATATTTTCGATGCATGTCCGTCATTCGTTACGTAATATATTGTGTTGATTATTTGTGTGTTTACTTTATTAGTTTCGCCAGAATGGATAGATTTTCACGTACGCTTGTTACGGAAAGCTGGGCGTAAGAGCGTTTCTAATGACAGATGGGAAAAAGCGCTAATTAAGGTTTGAATACGATTTGATGTTATTTTACGAGTAAAGAATTAATGGCATGTTTATTTTTCTTCCCTTGACAGTTTTGTCACAGCTACTCCAAAACGGATGCTTGGGAAATTGAAAGGTTTGGATATAAAAAGGCCAAACTGAATGTAAAAATCAATGTTTTGAAGGTAAGTTGGATGTATTTTCGTGAGAAATATATTTTTTATAAATTTTGGTAATTTTATAGCATTTGTTGGAAGCGCAGTTTGATGGCAATTCTAAATTTAAGGCAGAAGTTAACAAATTTACGGCACAGCAGTTGCGGCTTCTGCCCATCGGAAGAGATATTAATGGACAAATGTATTGGTATCAAATTGACAAAGATCTTAATTTGAAAATATACAGGGAAGATCAGGACGATGAGACATGGGAACTAGTAGTCAAGTATGTGATTTGTCAGATTTCCTTATTTTTTAAATTTTTTTCTGTTACTAATTTATTTTCCTCTTTAAAACTGATAGCGAACGATCAGATTTGGCTGGCCTTATTGACAAATTGACAAACAGCTCGCAGTTTAAGCAAGGAGAAAGCACAACTAGCAGTGAAAATGATGACAGTAAGGACAGTAGTTGTGCAGCAAAACTTGAAGCTGAAAAACCCATCACTGATACGGGGCAGGATACGGAATCTCCGAGTAAAAAAGAGGTTTGTGTTGAGAATTTTATTTTATCAAATGATTTGTTTGATAAAAAAATTATTTTCCAGGTGAAAGCTGCAATAAAAAGTGAAGAAGAATCAGAAAATGAAGTAGAGAAAGTTAGTGTAAATACGGAAGTCAAGGTTAAAACAGAAGAAAAACAAGAAAATATAAAATTAAAAATTTCGGGAAAACCTGAAAATCTCAAAGTCGAAGTAAGGGTTTCTTTTGTTATTTTTAAATTGAAAATTGTTTTTATAGCTTTAATTTGTATGAATTTAGAAGTGTAACGTGGAATCCTTTAGTCTCAAAGTGGAGGAAAAAACAGATGAGGAAAATTGTTCATCCAAGACACCACCAGTGAAAAATGAAACGTCTTTACTGAAATCTGATTTACCTGTCATTGAAGAGGTAAGAAAACATTATTAAACGTGTGTTAAACGAAGTTATTAATAACGATTATATTTTTTAACTTTTCAGAAAGTAAAAAATGAATCAAAACCAGTTTTGCCATCAACTGAAATTTTCCCGGTAAAAGATGATGTTCCTAAACGAGCTAGCGTCATTAAAATGGCGGAAAAACTCACGGAATTACCAACAATCATACCCGAAGATACGTCAGAAAAAATTTCAACCGAATGCGTGAATTCGGACGAACCCATGGATTTGGAAGTGAAACCTTCCTGGCGTAACAAATCACCAATCGTGGAAGAAGTGCCAAGCGTTGCTGGCGCTACACCCGATTCAAAACCAATGGAAACCTCGCTTTCTGCCCCTACCGTTATGCTAAATGATAAATTGATGAATGAAAACGAGAAGTTGGAAGTGGAACCCAGTAAAGAAAGAAACGAAATCGTCGTGTCACCAAGCAAACTAAAATTGGCCGACGAATTAAAAGAAAAGATTGGAAGTGACCGCATGATACCATTTAAGAAACGAGGAATTCCCAAAGATGTCGAATCGTGTAATTCCAATAAACTCAGCTCTCCTGCGACAAGTGCTCAGGATTTAACATGCACTGCAACCGACGTAACAGCCACATCCACAGCCACTACTTCGGTTCATTTGGCGCGAAGTGCATCGATCGGTGCTTCGGAAATTAAATCAAGAATATTAGACACTGATTCGTTTCCAGTCGAAGGGTCTAACAGTAAACAGAATGTGCATAATAAGGAGAAAAGGATTTTAAGTGATGAACCAGTCTGTGCAGTTTCTTCCGAGAACGTAGCTAACGTTTCTACAAAAACTTTGCCACCGAAGCAAGATCTTCCGCCTTTGTTTCAACCACAATTTCTTGTAAATAAACCAACTCCTAGTACAATTAAGGAACCTCGTCAGGACCAACCTGCAGTTATATTCGCAAACGAGCAACCGATTTGTTTATCGACGAGTGAATTTGATTCGAAATCTCATTCGTCCCAATCCGAATCTCGAGCTGATGTACACGAAGAAGCAAAATTGATAGTAAAAGAAGAAAAAATAATCGACGATTGGAAGAAAACCGAATCGAAATCAACCGATCAAGACAAAAGTGCATTGGATTTAACGAAACAAAACGATGTGAAACCTTTAAATCTAACAGAAAGCAGTCGAAGTAAAAAAGGAGAGACTTCTTCTGAAAATATTTTGGTGGAGATTCAAAAGAAGTCTTTAGAACATCGTACCAAAAGTGAAGTAGCAATGATACCCGAAAGAGACAATACCAAACTTGTTATTCCCCATCAGGAAAAAGAAGTTCGCAAATGTGCAGGAAAAGGGTTAGAAATGTCTTTGGCTCGTATACGAGAACGACAAGAAATGGCCAAGGTTAAAGGCAAACCCATTTTCTCGCCAGCAGAAAGTTTTGCTGGTAATTTAATGCCATTGTCATTTAAGCCGAATTACGTCGAAACTGAGGTGTATAAAAGACCGATCGAGAAGATGGACGCGATCGAAAATGAAGTGAAAATCGTTGACTCGGAGGTACCAAAATTTGAAAGTGGCAGAGAAGAACTGAAATTCAGTTTGAAAATTGAGGAAAAAGCCGAAAATACCAGAGAAGTGGGCGATATTAACAAAAGCAATTCATTTTCGAGCAAAACCGAGAGTGAAAAGAATTTGACGGAATCGATGAAAGCGGAAACAACAGTCGCAGCAGCACCCGAAACTGACAGTATTGTAGGAACTTCAAAAATAGAGAAGAAACGCGAATTGGTCGAGGAAACTAAAGTAGAAAGTTCAAAAGTGGAGACGAAACGATCAGTCGAGGAAACTAAAGTAGAGAAGAAACGCGAATCGGTCGAGGAAACTAAAGTTGGAAGTTCAAAATTAGAGAAGAAACGCGAATCTGTCGAAGAAACTAAAGTTGGAAGTTCAAAATTAGAGAAGAAACTCGAATCTGTCGAGGAAATTAAAGTTGGAAGTTCAAAATTAGAGACGAAACACGAATCGGCTGAGGAAACTAAAATTGAAGTCAAGGATAGTGCGGAAAAGAATGAGAAACCTCGCGATGTCTTTCCCGATAAGAGTTCTAGTGGAAAAGTCGATGAAAGTAATGCAGTGCCTATGAGTCATGAAGCTCTCACTGAAAAGTATCGAGTTAATGACACAAAAGCTAATATACCTGAGAAAACTGAAGTTCCTATTGATACTAAAGAAGTTGGTGAGTCAAAGGGAGGAAATAAACATCAGAAAGTTGAATTAGCGTGTGTAGAAGGCCGGAGTGAAAAGAAATTGGAACAGGAAGCAAAAAGTAATTCGAAAAATAAGGATGCAAAACCTGAAGTTGAAAATTCCGTAAATTCTGAAGCTGCAAAAGAGAAAGATACGAATTTAGAGAGTAAAATATCTACCGAGATAAATATTGAAGAGAGAGCTAAAATATCGCCTGGTTGTGTTTCTAAAACTGCTGAAAAAGGTGACTGTTTTACTGATTCTGGAAAGGTGGATGAAGTAGAAAACAAACTTGCCACCAAGAAACTAGTGCAAGAAGACTCAGATGCCAGAAAACTAGACAAGTTGGAAAAGTCTGAAAGTGCAATGGAGAAGGCTGAAACAAATATTGAAAAGAAAAGAATAGATTCTGCAAAAGAAACGGAGAAAGATAAAAAGGATGTTGGAGAAGAAGCGGTAAAAGATGATGGAAAAAGTGATGTCAAAAAGGAAGCAGTAAAAGAAAAATTTGATGCTGGGAAAGAAGAGAAAAAGGATGAAAGTGGAAAACTTGATGCCAGAAAAGAAGAGAAAAAGGCAGATCAATCAAAAATTGAAGCCAGAAACGAGGAGAAAGTTAAAACTGGAAAAGATGACAAGGGGAAAGTTGAATCTGGAAAAGACGTAAAGACTGACGAGGTTAAAATTGGAAAAGAAGTAAAAAGTGGAAAAGATGACAAGGGGAAAGTTGAATCTGGAAAAGACACAAAGACTGATGAGGTTAAAGTAGGAAAAGAAGTAAAAACTGACGAGGTTAAAGTTGGAAAAGAAC
>JAQFZO010001891.1:0-13920 GCA_034695885.1 Geophilus flavus
ATCTCTTTCTTATCTTTTTAACAGTCGAGTTCTGGCATTATGTTGGGCCTGCATTGATCATTCTTATGACCAATTCTTCTTCATGCATGGAGATGAAACGTCATCATGACCAACGCAGGCTTAAGATTTGTCACAAAAATTATCTGGAACGTCTTGGGAGTTTTCGCGTAAGAATCTGTTGATATATAGTTCACGTGTATGACAAAGTTCTATTAATTGTTCAACCAATCAAAGGCAAAAACTTTTTTTTTTAAATCAAATGCTTATCAATTGATTTATTAGTTTCATCTACAAGCTCATTCCCATAGTTGTTAACACGCAATTTGTGCATACTCTAATTTTTCCTGTTTTAGCTTTGAAAGCACACCCATAAATTATGTCCATTTGAACATCAATCATAAAGGAATTTTCCAAAATTAGAGGAAAGACAATGGAATCCTGACTCACTCATGAACTTGACTTTCACACCTTAACCTGCCCTTTAATAATAATCATGTGAAACAAGCAAAAGATATTTAGGATGATAACGAAAAAGTCTTCCCTTGTTTATATTTATTCGTATGTAAAAAAAAAATTAATTGGTATTCGAAAGACAGGACAGAAAAGGAAAAAAAGAGAAACTGCAATAAATAAGTGGGAATGAGATTCCCTTTGCATGTTAAGCAACGATACCAGCAGAAGGCGCATTTGTCTTGCAATCGCGCATCAGGAAGGGCCTGGGTCAATCTCATCTAATATACAAGAAAAAAAACTCGACTATTAAAAAGATAAGAAAGAGATTTGCATCGGAATGAAGGGTTAATATGCCTGAAAATATGGAGGAATAAGACATCAGACATTTCGTGTCACCTCCTTCATTTCCTAACACGATAATTTGTCCTTAGGAAAATATATTGGCGATAACTCTGAACTGTGATTTCATTGGACTGACTTGAGGCAAAGTTGTCTCTACCGTAAACGTAAATGGTAATTTACCTTTTCCTTTTAAAGCATAATCAAATTGAAATAAACAAAACTAGATAGTTCAAGATTCAGAGTGACTGCCGCACAAATCTTAAAGGTTATAAAAATAAATGCTACAATGAAGGATAGTAAATTGGTAGTCGGCCAAAGTCAAAATCCAACGCGCAATTCGACAGCGTGGCTCACACTGTCTGAAATGCTATTCAAAAGACAGGTGGTCAATGCATTAATTCGAGATAAGGTCGAAACCGTTTCACCGCCAAAACCACAACTAAACATTCAATTTCAGTCACGCCATAATTCTTCTCGGCAGAATCATATTCAAAGCGGCACCAAGACCATCATAGACTATCAGCGGCATCAAGACCATCAGTTAGCAAAATATAAAGCCTTTACTATAAATTTGAGTAAGTTTGACCCATTTTTGAAACATTTTTCTGTGTTTATGAGTGTTAAGCCTCTTGTGACGTAAATGCAGTGAGCCATGGAGATTCCCATACATTCATAATAACTACGGAAGTCAGCTTGGCCCATTGTTCAAACATTTTTGTTATATAAACATTTTTTTTTCTAAGAAAAACAGTTTTTTTAGTTTCATGTAGGTGGGCTTTAGAATTAACAAAAAACCGAACAAAGAAAATTAAATTTGTGGTTTTTGCTATTCAAAATAATTTGGTTTTTGGAGTGAGTGGAACCGGTTCCACACCCGGTCGTAGGTGGAAAGGTCGACAGCAAACTGCGGGCTCCTCTTAATTCACAAAATCTTTTATTGCTCTCAACAATTTCAAATTTTATTCCGCCATTTTGGATTTTTTATTTTCCGGTATTTACATAATTCCACACGAAATTGTTATAAATAAGGTTAAATGTGGTCTCGCGTTACTCCTTACACGCATATTACTGCAGTTACTTACGTTTTTTTACACTTTTTTTTCTCTCTGTGAAGACAATTTTATACTTTAAGAGTTTAAGGTCGTGGAATTTGCCTCCAGGGGGCGAATTGTGGCGAGGGACCATCGGTTTGGACTTACCCTACCCTCGAATGGTTAAATGGGAGTAATTCGACTCGACCTGCACTGGAACCGAGTTGTAAACCGAGTTGTTTATGTTTTTGAGTGCTGCTTTAAATTACTATATTTGGATTATGTTATTCATTGAGTGTTTGATCTATTTATGAAGTTTATTTAATATTTTGATCAGCTTTAGGCAAAGTCATTGAAATTAATCATTTTTAAGTCCTTAAAGGCTTAAACCATTGAAAGACATGACTTTTAGACCTAAATTCATTGAAATTTATCAACTTCTAGGCCTAAACTCATCCAATTAATCACAATTAGGCCTAAAATTGTTCAAATTCATCACTTTTAGGCCGAAACTCATTCAAATTTATCATTTTTAGGTCTAAACTCATTTCAATTCATCATTTTTAGGCCTAAATTTATCCAGTTCATCATTTTCAGACCTAAATTCACCTGAACTCATCCTTTTCCACCTATTCATAACCAAATCAATTTCCTCTCAACTTTCGGCCTACATTACAAAAATCAATCAAACCACCAATTCATTAAAACGCAACAAAACCCGAGGTCTAATTATCATTCTTAAACCCTCTTCCCTCGTCGCAAAACAAGAAAAAAGGTGTTAGGCAACAAATTTTCCAAGAAAATTGAAGGGCGCCATCACATCACATCGCCACCTGGAGCGAAATCTCAAAATAAATTCAAACTTTGATCAAATAAAAAAAAAAAATCAAAAACAAAAAACAAAAAAACATAAAATCAAACCTGAACTTGACTCGCCCAACTTTTCCTTTAAACGAACCCATAAAACAAACAATTTGATGTTAATCAGATGAGGAAATCGGAAAAGATTTAAATAATAATTGGACTACAATAATTTTCGTCCTTTACCCGAGATCACTGACCCTTTAATAATTATACATCACAACAAACGATTCCTTGTTTGCTCGACAATCTCGAGAACTAATTCCATTCACGGTAGTGTAAATTACACCTTTCTCTTTCCTCTACCGTCAATTTACAACAGAAACTTTTACTTAATCCCTTTTTTTTACCCCATTTTCATTCAATTGTGGCCTGCAATTCATCATGAGTTTACGCAGATTTTTGTAATCGTAAAAAAAAAAGATAGCTCACGCTAGCTCACGCCCAAGCCAATTCAACTAAAAATGCTAATCGTGATTTAAAAGTGGTGATTGCTATTTTCAAGCCAATTGACCAAATATCTCATCATTTCATCCACTCAATCACACGCTTGTTTTTTGTGTATAGGCAAAATTCATTGAAATTTATCAAGTTTTAGGCCTAAACTCATTCCAATTCGTCAATTTTAGGCTTAAACTCATTCCAATTCATCAGTTTTAGACTTAAAATCATTCCAATTTATAAATTTTAGGCAAAATAAATTGAAAAATCTAGGATAAATGCGCAAATGTAACTAGTTCGTTATAATAAGGTTCGCCTTTAATTTCAAAAAACAAATTTTTTTTCCATAGTTATTCAGCTCTTAAATACGTAATATTTTTGTTTACAACTCACTTTAATCCCTTAATTGTAATTTTT
This sequence comes from Geophilus flavus, assembly GCA_034695885.1. Classification (NCBI taxonomy): domain Eukaryota; kingdom Metazoa; phylum Arthropoda; class Chilopoda; order Geophilomorpha; family Geophilidae; genus Geophilus; species Geophilus flavus. Next base: position 3,546 of record JAQFZO010001891.1, read on the forward strand.
TCTCAGAGAATTGTCAGTAATTTTTAGTAATTCACTCAAATCAATAAAATTGGCTTTCCTGCACACCACATGATATTTTAATAAAAATTAAATAAAGATATTTAAAATATAAAAAAATGAAATTTTTTAAGAAATTAATGTAAAAATATTTTCTTCACCCCCTTTTAATTCCCACTTAAGAAGTTTAGCGCCAACAGGTGGTCGCGCGTTCCAGCGTTCCATTCCATGTTTCTCACCTGCTCGTCACGTTCCTCTTCTTATTTCTGATTCACTGTTGCCAATCATTCAGTTTTTGTTTGTAAACACTGCATTAATCCTTTTTCGTGTAGAACGAGTGACAAATGTCGATTTTTGCTCTCAAAAAGTTCCACGAATGGAAAATCTAGAGCACAAACGTTAGAAGGACAGCGGATAACTACCTGCCGCCATCCCGACGGGTTGTTCCTTTTTTTCCAGAGAGCGCAGCGCCGTGCGGTGAGAAAACACGGAATTATTGACTCATAAATTATTTAAATTTCTTTAATTTCTTTTTTTATACATTTGGATTTGAAGCTAATGCAATTACGCAGCAATCGATGCGGTCTCCTGCATTGCCAGTAACGCGACTCTTGGTGTTATTTGCTAACCCTAAATCATCCTCGTCTTTATGAACCTAAGTTTTATTTTTATAATTTTAATTTTAAAGAGTTAAATTTTAAAAAATTGGTAAATACCACGATAGCACGTCCTATAATTGGGGGATAGTACATAGATGTACGGGTTATGGTCTTATTAACGAGCGAAACACCGTTTTCGTCCGCTTCAACGTTGCCAAAATCTCCCGCATGGCGGCTACGAGCATAAATGTATGGTGATCTGAAGTACGGAAGTGCCAGATATAAATACTCACATTCGATCATCCGGTGCTCCATGATCGTGACGCCAAGGATTGAAATGAGACCCAGTTAAAGTACAATCTATAAAAAAACACAAACATCTGTATTTGATTTCCCTTAAAAAATAATTAATTAGAAAAAAATTACTGTTTAAAGTATTTCCAAACTCGTGCACATGGAATCCATGTTTCCCTGGCGAGAGGTTAGACAAATTTCCAAATACATGCACTGGTGAAGTAGGGTCCTATGAACATCCGTAGAAAACAACAAATAGTATTGTTGAATGGAAACAATTTTTTTTGGAGCAAAATGACATTGTTTTGCAACAATATAATGCTGTTTTGCAACGAAATAATGAAGTTTTGCAACAATATGACGCTATTTTGCAGCAAAACAAGTTTTTAAAATAAAATCAAACCTTTTGTTCGAGTTCTACGTATCCGAGAAATCGAAAAACGCAAATTGCATAGAGCGCCGTTGCAACCATCGTGTCCTAAAGCCCTAAAACGGTGTGTTTTAGCACCCAAAAGGCAAAGGTTTAAATAAAATCCACGAACCAATGAGGTGTAAATATTTTTTTAATAATAACATTCTTGAAAATAATATAATAATAATAATCCTAGATAACCAGATACCGTATTTATGATTAAGTACATTTGCGAGTGTCGTATAAACATAAAGTATGGTAATATATTTGTATACATATCAAATGGAATGGACTTGAATTACTAATGTTATTTTTAAAAACAAAAAAATGACACATTCACACGTTTAGTTGTCGGAATGTGATAAACAACGTTATAAATAACGTTGCTGCGTCTGTAACGACGCTTGTTGGCGTTGCCAAATTCGGACCGCCTAGTCAATCTGAATTGACCAAACCTATGACGCAACAATCCATTCTGGAACCCGCATTTCCGGTTTTCTTACTTTCCTCATCGTCGCCTTTTCCCAAATCGTCTTTTCCGCTATGTACCTATGAGTTTCCGTAGTTTTTTTAGTGAGTTTACTGTATTCAGTGGTTTTTTAGGTTTTCTTGCTTACCACTAGTGATCTACCGATGACTGAGTATTGGCCTTGGAGTTGGACAAGTTTGAATTCTTGGTTTAATGTCGCTACGCCAGCTTGATTTGCCATTGCGTTGCCCAAGTCACCGACGTGTCTGAATGATTGGGTAAATAAAGGTTTTTTTTAAAGCCTGAGAATGAGTTTGGTTTTGGAGTTTTATTTTATACATACCGTTCTTCGTCTTCTGGGGCACCATGTTGTTTGTTGAAGGGATTGTAGTGGGAACTTGCATTTACACAACCTGAAATTTTGGAAGTTTGGGGATTTAGTTTGGTTTATATAGTTGCAACAATGCAGAATTTGGTTAATCATTGTTTGATAATCGTCAAGCAATGAAAGAAGGTCTGTGAAATAGTAATCTGACAATGCCTAACCTTCGTAAGGGAAAGAAACTATGTTGTAACAATGGTAACTAACCTTTCCTTACAAAAATAATTGATCATTTTTTGATCATTTTTCAGTCATTTTTTAATAGGTTGGTTCTTTTATAGTAATAAGTTGCTCACATTAATATTTTTTAATGCTTTTATTCCTATATTATACACTTTGTCATTTTTTTTGATCATTTTTAAGGCAATTTTCATCACTTTAAGAGCAAAAGTGATGAAATGACCAAAATAAATGACCAAAATATGATTAAAAATTGTTTATAAGGGTTGTTGGATTGGAACTTATTGCAGTATCGGGGACACCTGATTGAAAGTTATGTCGATATAGGTTGTGATCTATTGAGTGTCCCACACTGCAACAACGCCCATTGCTATAACAATGCTTCAAGATCTTAAAATTTCAACTTACCATTTCTTAAATCACCAAATTGATGAATATGAAAACCATGTTCTCCAGGAGGGAGATTTCGAAGTTCTCCGGTTACTTTGACTAAAGAATCAGGACCCTAAAACAAAACAATAAAATAAATAAAATATTACCATTGGAAAAAAACCATGTCCATGACTGTCCTTGAACATTCACTAATTCACTAGTAAATTCTGCAATCTCAGTGCAATACTTAAATTACGGGAAGGAAAAAAAACCCCAAGGCAAAAACCATTAAAAATAAGACACAGGAAAAAAAAAAATTATCTAAAAAATTTAAGATTTGACTTTCCACCTAAATTTATCATAAAAAAGTAAACTTGTTAAACTAATACCATAAACTATAAATTTCCTTCCTAACTTTTGCAAGAAAAAATTCTAAAGGTCAGTTAAAGATGAAAACTGTGTCATGTCCTACATTTGAAGCATAAATTTCAAACCAAAACAAAGTGCAACGGTCTCTTCATTCCATTTCCACACGAAGACATGAAAAATACAAAAATCAGGAAACAACCCATCCCATACTGCCCAGTTATTTATTCCTCAAAACCTCGGAAATCGGCATGCCATGCAAGGAAATCCGGTCCAATTTCTTACAACTGTACACCATAATGTAAATAACTTTGATGTTATAAATAATAAATAAGAAAACAATCTTTTCACTAGCTGCATTCAAATATTAAAAGAAATTTTAGTTTTGAATTTTAGACGTCACAGTCATTAAAATTTATTTTAAAGCAGGTGAGTGACGTCTAAAATTCAAAACACAGCTAAAATTCAATTTTATTTTAGTATTTGAATATGTAGCTACTAATATTTCAATTAATAATTCATTTTAATTTTAAATAAAAACAAACTACTGTAATAAGAAATAATTTTCGAATTTTCACACTAGCACAAGGCGTGACGTCTCTGACCTTGGAAATCAGATAAAGCCATACAGCACTACCTGATATTTGTTTTTTTTTAGTTTATACAATTGAATTAGATAAAAAAATGAATGATAAATTCATACCTGTTGTGTTAAAAAAATGGTACTGCCAATCAAACTGCCCATAAAGACGCAGACAGCGTTGATTGCCATTTTGCTTGTTGAAAGTTTTTGGACGAATGATCTCGAACGAGGAAAAAAGGGAGTAGTAATAAGACAGTCTGCTACAAACCGGTATTTATTTAGACTGATGCTTGACGCATGCGTGATGGTCAAAACACCTGGAGGGAAAAACCAAGTTGTACAATTTCGAGGGATTTGTGATAGAATGATTGTTTATATTGAACTGCGCATGATCAGAAGTAATTAAGATGCTAAATCATGATGAGATGAGTCAATGTGTGGAGTAAGATCGTTGGAAGAAGGATTTATCCAGTTTGTTTTGTCATCTTATCCTGTTTACTTAAGGTTAAATTTCATTTGATGGAAAGTTTTATTCAAATGTCATGGTATTTGTGGTTTAGTTATTAAATTACGTCATCCTTTTGTGATTTTTATAAAAGAAAGTCGTTTATATTTGCATTACCTGTTTATTGAGTTTTTTTGTTGTATTTGTTAAAGAAGGAAGAGTTTTTCATACTTTTGTTATATGAGGAAAAATGTTTGGAAATGATTTATTTGAGGTATAAAAGTTTATTCTCAGATAAATTTGAGATTTGCGGATTGGGAAATTATGTTTCTTCGAATTTCTAGAATTGATTTTAAATGTTTAATAAAAATACTTGAAAAATTATTTAAAAAATAAGATAAATGTGTGTGAATGATAACGTACGTAGATATCTTGGGATGGAAGTTCTAAACCCTTCCTTTAGTGATAAATTTCAAAATTTATTTGATATTATTATTATATTATTCTTGATAAAAAACAATTTAATTTTTAAAATCAACGAAAATTTTTGGAAATCTTGAGGAAATTTTGTTGCTCTTCCCCTGGCAATAAAATTTCAACATTTCAAAAAAATTAAATCTTGAGAGGATTTTCGATTTTATTCAGGGGGTGTGACATACACCTGAATCCTCGTAGTACATCCTCAAAAATCCCATTTTGAATTCCGATCGAATCCCGAGGTTCCAAATGCGCCTTGTGCTTGAATCTTCATACACCCTCGAAAAACCCCTAAAAGGCCATTAGAATCAAACAGAACCACTTAAATCCCCATGAATCTCACTGAATCCGTCTGAATATCGTACGCAATTTACGGTCATGTCATACTCTTCGATTTTTTTGCTTTTCCCCTGGTGACAAAATTGTAAAATGTCTGAATTACTAAAGTTTTCTTGTCAGGTTTGTAATTTTCTATAAAAAATTTTAAAATTTCTTTAAAAATCATTAAAATAAAACGAAATTTATACTCTTCTTCACCTGCGGTCAAAATTACAAATTATTTTTGAATTTCTATATTTTCATCTAGTTTGCATTTTTCATTAATTAAAATTAATTTTTAAAAATTAATAACAAAAACCATATTTCACTCGTTGTGAAAACATTTTATTTACTCAACAAAACAAAATATATATATCAGAATCCTAAAGACAAATCTAAGTGTCACCCGTTCCGGTCCTACAAATTCGATCTGACATTTCCAATTCATGGTGCAATTCCAATGACACCACACGCAAAACGAGCACCAGCATTTCCAGTCGTTTTACTCAATTCGTGACCACCTTTTCCAAGATCATCAGGATCTGCATGAACCTAAATAAACAAAACAAACAAAAATAAATTCAAATTCAAACACAAATAAGAAAAATACAATAACTCACCACCATAGTGCGCCCGATAATCGAATTAGCACCCGTCAAGGAAATAATAGAATCCTTGATATTCACCTTAGCCACTCCCTTTTCATCAGCAACAACATTTCCTAAATCACCAACGTGTCTATTCACATTTAAAAAAAAAAAAAAATTAATTAATGGAAAAAAAAAATTACCAGACACTTATTGTTCTGTGTGAAACATCTGTAGAATTTCATTTAAATTAAAATACATTCCCAACTCGTTACTATTAAAAAGTAAATGACAAGTGGTTTTTTTGGTACTAACAAGTTTAGTTTGTCCATAAATTTAATTTTAAAGTTTAGACGTCACTTATTTGCATTAAAATGAATATTAATGAGACTACGTGACATCTAAAATTCATAACTCAACTATTACTCAATTTTGTTTTAATATTTTGACTGCACGTTGCAATTATGATGTTTCACACCAAAATTAAAAATTAAACCAAAAAAAAATTAACCGTTGGGCATCAAGAGGGCCACCATGTTCGCAGTTGTACGGATTAAAGTGAGGTCCAGCACTGATGCAACCTAAACAACCAGATAAAAATCAGTAATGAGGAAATATGACTCAGCAAATTGAATTCGGGGAATTTTTTGCAAAATATTTTCAAACTACCGTTGGTGTTGTCGCCGAATTGATGTACGTGGAATCCGTGATCGCCTTTGGTGAGTCCGGTAATTTCACCCGTGACGCAAACCGGGCCGCAATCACCCTAGATATGGAAATAAAAAAAGAAAGAAGATAAATTCGATTTTTATCTGAACTTTGCAGCTATTTTTCAGACATCAGACTATCAAGGTCGGGAATTGTGACTTAATTCGGTATAAAGTTATTGTGCAACAACCTCTTGGGTGAAGTGAATCGTTCCTACGACTGGCGAGTCGCCCTTCATCACGCAAACCGCTTTGGTTCCACCGCAAGCCATTGATATTTGGTTGAAAAATTAAATCGAAGTGAGGTAAAAGTTAGGAGTGAATCTTGCTCGCCGCCTTCTAACAAACACGCCGTGGAAATATGATGTAGATAGAGGGCGCCACTCGTCAAGAAAATGCATGGAACGGGCCATGACGTCATTTTCCATTAGTTTTATTTGAATTTTATTATATCATGGTAATAAACGAATGTTTCTTTTTAATGGGGAAATTGCGAGGAAATAAATTTTTTAGTACTTAAAATAATTATGATTTATTATATTTTTCTTTTATGGAACACGCATACATGCATCGATCTTAGATCGCCGCCCAGTGGCAAATTGAAGTACTAGAATTAATTTTTAAATTTAATTTACTGTATAAATCAATTCACATTTTATGTAAAATTGTCATCGTCCTTGTAATTTATTAATATTGTAACATTATATTTTTTTTGGTAAATATTTTGCTTTTAACTGGCAATAAATAATCTTGACACAAAATCCATGATCAATTCTGGTCACTTCTGGACGACACAGAAGTCAAGCGCCTATCGACCGGAACGTGAAAAGCCATTGCCATTGCCCGGATGTCATGATAAAACTGCGGCGTCAATAAAGACCCTTTGGAAAGAACACTCTGGTTACTAGCAATCGCAACACTCACACGCTCTTCATTGGACTGCAATGTGATGGTCAAACCTGAAAATTTATAAAAATTATTTTGTTAAATATAATTGTAGGGAGTAAAAGATGTTATGTCCAATAATGTACGGTGACAACCGGTCAACAATAATCCAAACATACATAAACAGACCCATGGGCTGATCCAGGGGAAGGGGGTGGTAGGGGCAATCACCTCCCTCCCCCGCCAATCCAAGCTTAAAAATGCCAAACATCTTCAGAAAATTGCAAAATTTTGAAAAATCGTTCAAAAATCTTCAAAAAAATCCTTTAAATCCTCACAAACTCGTTCAAAATCTTCCCAAAATTGCAAAATTTGTTCAAAAAAATCATTCAAAATCATCACAACTCGTTTAAAATCTTTTCAAAATTGTAAAATCTTCAGAAACATCATTCAAAATTTTCTAAAAATTCTAAAATCTTCAAAAACATCATTCAAAATTTTCTAAAAATTCTAAAATCTGCAAAAATATCATTCAAAATTTTCTAAAAATTCTAAAATCTGCAAAATCATCATTTAAAATTTTCTAAAAATCGTTCAAAATCATCGCAAAATCGGATTCGACCATCTCCCCCACTCCATCTCCCCTTGGAAAAATTTCTGGATCAATCCATGACTGACACTTATAAAATATAAATGCAAAATAGTTAACAGAATATTACATGATCATCACACATCACTAAATACAAAATATGACATCACAATTTCACAACAAAAACACAACACCAATAATTTACCCGCATTTCCCTGAGGAGGCCTCCAATAAAACAACCTGGAATCATCCGGCAAGACATCTATCGGCGTATCAACGAAACAAACAGTAACCGTGTGTCTTCTACTGAGAAAATTAAGCGCCAAAGTCAACATCGTTTGCGGCAAGATGCAACTCGCGTACTGCAAAACCATCGCCCCGATCAAAATATGCAACGGTCTCTTCTCCACCGCATCCATCTGCCTTCGAATCATACTGATACGTTTTATCGGATCCCATTCAACCGTCGGCAAATCAATGAGCGCGAAAGCCGCAGTCTTCCTCTCGCCGACGATCACGGGCAGGATCGCCGAGACGGAATCGGGAACCGTCGGTTCGGACGAATTGATGATGAACTGCCGAAGAACTCCCGCGCATGCGGCCAGCAGGATGTGAACTTCCGACGCGTTGGCGGCTTTGGCCACCCGGCGCACGAGTTCTCGGTTAAGCGGCGGGGTCCAGGCGAGCACCCGGAGACCGGGCGACGCACTCGCTTGAAGCAACGGGACGTTTTCGACCGGACTGGTCAGTTGGGTGGCAAAAACGTGCGGGGCCAAGAAAAAGAGTTTTATTCCTTCCCAGATCTCAGTTCCGGCTTGGTGGAAGTAGGAGACGCCTTCCGGGTTGTCTCCGGCTAAATGTCGGATTTGTTGCAACAGCGCATGCGGGAGTTTTCTGAGGAATTTGATTAGGGTTATTGGGAAGAATAAAACGATGCCGATCCAGTGTTTTGAGAGGGCTGATACGAGGAAGATTGGTGAGTGAGGCGTCGTTTGTTTCTTGTAGACGCAGATTGTTGGGTTGTCGGTGTCCGTCCATTGTTGGATTACGGTTTGGGTCAGTTTTGAGGTGACCGTTGCTGTGGCGAAGTGTTTGCGGAGGAGTGGGAGTGTGGATTTTGACCAGAGGTTGCAGGATGTTGGTGATAGGAGCTCGATTGCTGGTCGGAGGTCGTCTACGACTAGGTGGTGTGCTCGGACGAGGACTGCGCAACCGCGTTTGAGTGGGATGAGGACTACTTCCCATGGTGGACGGTCTTTGGGAAGTTGGCGAGAGCTGATGGTGCTGACTATGTCCTGAAATGATGGAGAAAATCGTAAATATTTTGTTTGCTAAACAATTCGTTTTATAAGACAGTAATTGACTAGTTTTAAAATTCTGTTAACTCTTGTCGTCTTAAACTTAAAAAATAAATGCAAATTTGTGTTTTATTGAAGCAGGTCGTTTGTGTCTTCATGTTAGGCGGGGTTTCTGCAGGACGAGAGATGCATAAAACGGTCTTTGGATGCATAAAATGGTCTCTGGATGCATAAAACGGTCTCTGGTTGCATAAAACGGTCTCTGGATGCATAAAACGGTCTTAGGATGCATGTAAAACGGTCTTAGGATGCATGTAAAACGGTCTTAAGATGCATGTAAAACTATCTCTGGATGCATAAAACGGTCTCTGGATGCATAAAACGGTCTTTGGACGCATAAAACGGCTACTGGATGGTGTTAAGACACGATTGTACTGAAGACAGGAGTAAAAACGTGTTCCAGAAGTCGTTTTATATCTTAACGGTTAAACGGCGTTTAAGACGACATTTTCTGTCTACAAATAACTCTAAGACGAGTCTTTTGGATCATTTAAAGACTGGTCTTAGAAAACAAATGCGCTAAAAAGCGTTTCTGTTTCAACAATCGAGTCAATTGTTGCTGTATTTTTAACAATTAAATTACCTGCAACGTTGCATCACTGCTAATTTTTCTCGACGTCATGGGCCAAACAGAAAATTGCTTTTTCGGATCCAGAAACTTGTCGTCTTCTCTCCACAAGTAACAACCCAACCGCACGCACAATCGTCTTCTCAAGACAGCATGCTTATTGATCTGAATCTGCATGATTTGTAAAATCTTATCGGGTAGTTTAGAGTAATCCGTTTTGTCATCCTCGAAGAGAACGAGAGCAATTGCCAATCCAGGCCAACGATGTGTATCCAAAGCACAGCGCAGAGATCTACTGTTTACAATCTCTAACTCGGGATGGCGCTTGTGGATGACGAAATGCAAAAAAAATCTCCATGTCTGAAGACCTACAACAAGAAATGAGAAGGAAATTACATCAAAAATACAGCAAAATTACAGTAAAATACAACAAAACATGGCAAAATCACTGCAAAACATAACAAAACTTGGCAAAAGCACTGCAAAACACAGGAAAACAATGCAAAATCACATCAAAATATAGCAAGATGACAACAAATCCAAGAAAACAATGCAAAATCACACCAAAATGTAGCAAGATGACAGCAAATCACATAAAAACAATACAACATCACACCAAAATATAACAAAACATGGCAAAATCACTGCAAAACACAGAAAAACAATGCAAAATCACTGCAAAACACAGAAAAACAATGCAAAATCACTGAAAAACACAGAAAAACAATGCAAAATCACTGCAAAACACAGAAAAACAATGCAAAATCACTGAAAAACACAGAAAAAC
>JAQFZO010001892.1:0-13916 GCA_034695885.1 Geophilus flavus
AATTTACTAATCCTTTGTCTCGAAACAGGCGCACCGGTTGCTGGTAACTGGGCTTGACAAATACTGAAATGAAAAACAAGATTAATCAAAACTGAAACCGAATAAATAAGAAATAAAATTACTTTATAGCCTGATTGAGCGATTCGATTTGCTTTCGCATGAGATCGGCTTCTTCTTGCAGTTGAGTTCGTTCCGTTTTTAATTGCACAATATATTCTCCCGCTTTCTGTAGAACGACTGCTTTGCTCAACTTGTTCGGCGGATTTTGCATCAAACTGGGCACGAGTGTATTCAGCATATCAAAACCAGTCTAAAAATAAACATTCATTACCAAATCAAACCAGCATCGAACCCATTATTACATTCGATCTCACTTTTATGTTACAACGTCTCTTTTGCTCGGCGTTGATGTGGCAAACCCGACGATGTTCGCGATACTGAACACGCTCGGTATCGGATTTAGGCCTGAATGGTTTCGTCTGTGCTGTTTGCGATGATGGTTTGGAGGAAGTCGCTGAAAAAAAAAAAAATTATCAACCGACACATAAGGAATAACATAACAGTAAAAAAAAAAAATTAAAAAAAAAAATTAACTTACATGTAACTGTAAATGGTGTGTTGGGAATTGTACTTAATGTCAAAATGGGAGTTTGCATGGAGCTCGACTGTTCCAACTGAATGGGCGACAAAACCACGGTCGGCTGAGGATTGGCAACAGTCGAAATGATATTCAGATTCGACGTCGTAGGAGACATAGCCTCTACGGATTTATAATTTCCAGACGTGAGCAATTGAGCAAGTAAAGCGTTCTGACAGACGGTGGTCGCCACAGTCGACGAGTTGACGGCCAGAGAGTTGGGCGGCGACACGCTCTGTGACCTGTGCGATCCCGACAGACTCCTCGAACGAATTCTGGGCACGCCTTTCGGCATGATGAACACATCTTGTTTTGGTTGTTGTGCTTTAGAAATCGGCACCTGAGGTGCAGAAAGTAGTAGTGTCGACGACGTCGAAGGGCACAGTTGTGAATTTAAGCTAGACTGAGTAGAGATAAGTGGTGTTGGTGGGGGTTGAATTGCGGGTAAAATGCTCACATATTTGTGGGAATTTGGTGTCAGCTGGTTTTTCGATTGTGGCGCCGTTTGGGTCGTGACAAAAAGATTTGGCTGCTGAGAATAAGTAATGATTGGCGAGACTTGTGATTGCGTTTGTTGTTGCTGCTGCTGCTGCTGCTGCTGCTGTTGTTGTTGAAGGAGTTGGTTCACGCTGCTCGTTTCCTGCAAAGTGATGGTTTGAGTGCGGTCCATGTTGATGGTAGCCTGTTTCAGGGTGATGTTGGTGGCTTGATTGAGCCCTGTCGCGTCTTGTATGTTTAACGACAACTGTTGGTTCATTGCCGAATTAATTATTGGTGGGCTCATGTTGTTTTTGGGCAAAGGCGGAGGTGGTGGAGGGGGCTGTTGGGCGCCTAAAACCGATGACATTACGTTCGTTTCCATGAGTGTGTAGTCAGTCTCGTCGAAGGTGGACAGTGATTCGGATGTCGTAAAGGATTTCTCGTTGCCAAATGCCATAGATTCCGGATTGGAATGTGCAGAACCCACTGGAGAACCGAAGGTCTTAAAAGAAAATTTTTATTTAAAAAAAATTGAATTATGGTATCGTAAAATTCGTTTCGTTTACTTGATTTGCCGATGTTTCGTTCGATGGTTGAACACCAAATAAATCCTGGAAAGGGTTATCTTCTGGCTGTTCCTCCAAAACGGGAGGTAAACGACTCGAAAACAGATCTAAAGTGTCAAACATATCGTCCAAATTAGGTTGTAATTGAACCAAACCCGGCTGAATGAAATCAGCTATTCCAGCTCGCGCTAAAACATCAAAATAAAATAAAATTAACATTAATTTTTTTATAAAAAGTAAAAGATTGGTTTAATAAAAATCCTTAGATTTACCGATATCTCTTGGATTTGGGAAGGCAAATGGTTGGTTTGGTATCAGAGAACTAAAAAGCGTGTCGTTAAAATCAATAAAAGGATCATCATCGATGCTCATAGAGCAGGAATTAGCATAGTAGCTCTGATTGGATCGCCCTGGATATCCCAAAAAATCAAAACTCAAATCCTGTAAAAAAGAAAGTAAGTAAGTAAGTTAGTTAGTTTATATTATCATGAATTTATAAAGTGTGCGCCACTTTATTAAAGACACTCACGCTGTCGCTTAAAGCTCTTTCGGTACGTCCAATTTTTTCTTTATAAAAAAGACGCCATTTGTTGTATTCGGCACACACGGTATCTAAACGCCTTTTCCAGTATTTGCCTTCCAAAACCACAGCTTCTGGTTTGTTGTGAGTGTCGCCATCGAGCGGAGACGCAAATTGGCAGACAACTGGTCTCTGCCATTTGATGACTATAAAAAAAGTTGCAATAAATGTGTCTAAGTGTTAAATATCGAATATATTACATTGCATGTGCCAAGCTCTCCAGATGACATTATTCAATCGAATCTTGTCCTTCCAACGAAGTTTTAATCCCTTAAAATTTTTCCAACGGGGTGAAGTCAATTTGTTCCCGCTAAAAATAGAAAATTATTTTAATAACTTTAGTATTTTATCAAAACAGAAAACGTGATGTAATTTTTTTTATGTAGAAAATTAAAAACTGTTTGTGTGAAATGTCATTTCGATATGCAAAAATAAATAAAAAATAAAAATTATTATTAAATTCATAAAAAATATATAATAACGTAAACAAGTATGTTAAAATTGAACAACTGATGTAACAGACGAGTCAACCAAGTTACTGATGTTATATTTAGATTGAAAATAAGAAGAGATAGACCATCATGAGAATTTGGCATCGGTCCAAAATTTAGGTGTACTCAGCTTTTATTCTTTACTTTTTGATTAAAAATTTCATGGCATTAAAAAAAATCAAAACAAAAGGAAGAAACAAAACAAGTTTTCATTACCCTCAACAACAAAAAAACATAAAAATTAAAATTTTGTAAAGATAAACAGCTGCTGAAAGTCATCTACGTTGACAAATATCTCCACCTCCAACAGCAACCAATCACAGATCACGAAAGAAAGCAACGCCTTAAATTCCACCAATCCCAGGTCGCAATTGATTAGCACATCATAAAACAGGAATGGCTTCGCTCAAGGCTTCACTTTAAAAAATACCGTAGCAGTTTTTAATTCAATTAACAAGAAACGAGTATTGATTTTAAACTTGAACCGATGCTTACGCAATGTTTGCCGATAATTAAAAAAGTTATCATTTCCAAACGAACCTGGTATCTTTATTACGATATTTTGTCACAAAATACAGATTATGTAATCACGAGACGAACGTTTTCCCCCATTCGACACCGAATATGAAATTGCAGAGAAATAAAACACGGAGATGGCGCATTAAAATTACAATTATTTAGCGAGATAAAGGGTGTCGAACTTAAACAAGGTCAGCTGCTTTCATTCCACGAGACATTTTCATGTAGCAAGGTTAAAATGTAAACGATCCGGACATGCGATTGAAATAAAATTCAATTTAAAACGTCCAGTTTTGATTTAAGCATAGACTAAGTTCAGATTAAGATAACTAGAGATAATGACAAACTATAAAAAAATCTTATCATAAAAAACAAGTTTCAAAAAGAACCCAGTAACTGAATACTTTTCATTTCAAAACTTTTAACTTCCTTTTTATGGTTAATCCATTGACATTTTAACCTTTTTAATTAAATCAAATCAAAACAAATATAAAAAAAACGAGAGGGAAAAAAAAAACCAATGTTGCATCACAAGTTCTGTACCCGAAATAGAAGGTACAATAACCAGTGGATGAGATTTAAAAAAAGAAATGAAAGCATTTAAAATAAGTAAATGTCTAATTTGAGATTTACCTTTGAGCATAACTCACTGATTCACTCACCTATATGCAATACTCATGCACTGAAAAAGCTTGGTAAGTGTGGCATCGATAGAGATCGACTTGGAACATAGAGGGCCAAAAGTGTAAGTGTTACTTGTCTCTTGGCACGCATTTTCAAAATCGAAAGGTTCTTGTGGGACCACGACTTCAGTACGATCCTCGGCTTCGAGCACTGGTACGGACACGTTGTCTTCCTCTGGTGTTTCAATGTCATCAATTTCGCTCACCATGAAATGCCCACTGTGAATCGCTTCTTTTCCAGGATACAGATTGTTGCTTTCTTCCATTTTGCCCATTTGTGTACCTGGTGTCATATTACGGATACGTGGATAACTGGTACGTATTCACTCTCAATACAGGCGAATCGTGTCCAATCCCGAGAAAAAAGTAATGTAAAAATCGAGACGTCGGCTCTGCGTCCGATCAAATCTCCCTGCGCCATGTCTGTTCATGACCACTAGTTTCGCGAGTCAGCAAAACACGCCCCGCCCATTAATCGCAGCGTCATAGTCGACGTCATAGAACCAGCTGTAGTGTACACAAGAAAAATGTTTCGTGCGATAACAAATTTAATTCAAAAAAATAATAATAAAATACATTGAACTTGATTAAAATTGATCGATGCTCTCGCACAGCTCTTTGTATCTTTCCTCATCCTTTTGAAGAGCGGAAATGACGGCTTCGGATATTTCCAGTGTCTTAAAATTTGAAATTCGAGATTAAATCAGGTACAAAGTCTAGTTTTTTAAAAAAATTCACCTCTTGTTCTAGTAATTTTTCTTGATCCTCTCTGTCTTTGATGTGTAATTGAATGGAGTTTGTTAGAGATGTAATTTCTTCATTCATTTGCTCGATATCCCGGTAATAATCGGAAGATTTTGTTTCCTTCTGCTCGTTTCGCCTAATAAAATAAGTGTATAAATCAAATCAATTTTTCTCGTCTTTTCTAACAGTAATTTTACATTTTCAAGTCTTCGAGGGTGGCCTGTATGGAGGCGAGTTTCGCTTGTGTTTGCAATTGCAGTTTGTGTTTCTGCTCTTGACGACCCGTCAGCTGCCATCCTACTTCGGTTTTCTTAGAATTGGTGGTTTCGAGGGTGTTGGCCAATCTCTCAATCCTGTTGGTTGCATTCTTAATGTCTCCTCGCAGTTGGCTGGAACGTATGATTCGGTTAACATCATTTAAGGCATTAAAAGGTGCAATATTACCTCTGTTTATTTACATCGGAGCTTAAATCGGCGACACAGTGCTCCAAATGAGTCACATCCAATATCAACGATTGAGACTGTTCCAAATGTTGCCGTAATTCACGGTGACGATCGTTTTTTTCTTTCTTAATTCTTTCCAGTTGCTCCAATTCCTTCTCTAAGATTTTATTCTTCTCTACGAGTCGTTCGGGAGATTTTATGACTTTTTGCGACACTATTTCATTATCCAGTTTAGCTTTGCGGCATGCATCATTCAGATTATCCTGTGGTAAATTGAAATAATTATATTAGTAACTTGGCTTTTTTTTTTTTTTTAATTTTTAAAATACCAATTCTTTTTCTATTTCTGCATTCTCGGCACTGATGTCATTGCAATCCTTTTTTAATTTTACAGTTTGTTCTTGCTTTTCTGCAATATTTTGTCGCATCTGTTCCATCTCGGCACATTTCTGTGGTGAAAATAAACATTAAAAAAGCCATTAAATTAAATTTAAAAAACTAATAAATCAGCTTGATTACAGCAAGTCGTAATTTTTCGTTTTCGGCTTGCTGCGCTTTTAAATTAGCTAGTTTTTCTTTCAATTCCGCATTTTTGGTCAATACTGTGCTGTTGCTTTTATTTTTTTCATCCTAGGAACAAAAAAATTATAAAATGTGTGTGTAATCTAATCGAAAAATGAATTTTTCCGTAAATAAGTACCATTTCTTGAAAAATTTTCTCATAATTCATCTTTTGTGCTGCAATAAAGCAGATAAAATTGTGAAAGGCGCTCAAAATTTTTCGATTACGTTTCTCATCTTAAAAATAGTAAATAAATCATTAATTGCTTATTTTTAACCATAAACATTCAATATTAACCAGGATGAAGTATGTCTCCCGTATGAAAATCCGGATAAGATATGTTTTTGAGTGCATACTGCCTAAAATACATCAAAACTTTCCATTAGTCTTTTAAAAGTGCATAATTAATTAATTAACGCAGAATACGTACATCAGATTCGAAAAAGTAATCAACGACATGGCATCTTCTTTCATGTCTATATTCTCGATATTTTCAAGCACTTGCATGCATGGCTATAAGAAAAAAATAAATGGTACAACATTCATGATATTAAAGCTGATCTAATCTAGTTTGCCTTTCTACCAACTTTTACCACCCAACTAAAAGCGAAGCGACCATGAATGATGGAAGTTGGTATCAACGCAGATTTGTTCTAAACTTACTTGATAAAGGCAGGCCGTGTCTAATTTTATTTCCTGAAGCATTCGCTCGTATATACTTATCACTCGCTGAGGCTATTTGTAGCATGTGAATAAAGCAATTTTAATTCATTAGTTTTATTTCAAAATATGAAACTTTCTTGTCAAATTTTACCTGGGGGTTTTTTAAGTCAGCTTTAACGACGTGTAGCTCTGGAACAATTTCACCTAAAAATTTAAGGAGTTCTTTGAAGTTCAATTCGGGAAATGAGTATGCAGACTGAAGCACTTCCATTTCTTTTAGCATAGTAAGTTTCCACGGCGAGTATCGTATCTATCCCTAACCGAGTGTTGCTTTGCTTCCGTTCGTGTTGTTTCTGTTGCATGAAAATTGCGCTCATATTTAAATGCATGATTCCATGCGCCACCGCCACGAAGTAAAGGCGCTTCAGCATCGGTACGGCAAAAAGAGCAGACGATGGGCAGCGATAATGAACGGTGTTTACATACCGGTACTGACTTTCCATGACCTGACCTTTTCCTTTCTTTTCAATCACAAGAAAAGTTTCTACTTCTGCAACTTTAATTAGATCAAATCAAATCAAATAAAATAAAGATAAAAAAAAACTATTACGACATTATTTTCATAATAACAACTTGCACTCATTATAGCCTTGTAGTGTTTTATCAGAAGAATTAAATTTAAATCCGCATTTAAATCTAGATCGAAGGTTAAGACTATGCGCAACCAGAATATTTAGAAAGTATATTCATTAGAAATGGATCATGGCAACCATCGATCAAGGATGGAGTTGGGTCGTTTTGATTGCAAGTTTTAATGTCTCAGGATTGTTATTTGGTCTTGCAAAATGTACGGGTGTTCTTTATACGATACTGCCTAAAGCGTATGGAATCAGTAGATCAGAAGCAGCCACAATAACTATTTTATTTACAAGCTTGATGAGTGCTTTTGGTGACTATACCAAAAAAAAAATCTATCGGTTTATTTATAGTTTAAGTTCGTTTTAAAATTATAAATTACTCATTTCTAATAGGTGTGGTGTCGGGAATGCTTTTAAAGTATATATCGACTAGGCAAGTAGTTGTCATTGCAGGTGTCTTTAGTGCCCTTGGATTATTTATCGGTGCAATAGCCGAGACGGCAACAGTGTTTCTGTTTGGTTATGGAATTATTCTAGGTGATTTTTCATTTGTTTTACAACTTTTCACTTAATAAAACAAATATTTATCAATTACAGCCGTCGGTGGTGGACTGTCCATAGTTCCATCGAGAATAGTGTTGATGCAATACTTCGAGAAGAAACTCAATCTGGCAATATGTTTGGGCTTGACAGGATCTTGCGTGGGTGGAATTTGTATTCCCCCATTGATGGAAAACCTCGAGGAAATGTATGGCTTCAGTGGCACCATGCTCATCTTTAGTGGAATCCTTTTAAATATCATTCCATCAGCACTCACCTTCTTTCCCAACAAGAAAAAACACGTGAAGCAATCGCAGGAAATTGCCACCGTCACGAGCCGAGAGATCGAAGAAGCCAAGCAAGACGATGCCAAGAAAAAAAAGAAAACATGTTCTTGCCCTCTAGATCTCTCCGTCCTATCAGAATTCAACTTCATAGCTATAGTCTTTAGTGTTTGCTGTTACGTGTCTGGCTTTACGAGCGTGGGAATCTCGCTGCTCGATTATGCCACCAGTGAATTAAATTTCACAAGATCCCGAGCCATTCTTCTCACATCGGGAATTTCTGTTGGGGACTTGGCAGGGAGAATTTTCATGGCCATCTTCAATTCAAAAATCCCGCTCAAATGTTCCTTTGTGGTCGGCCTCGTTCTTCTAGCTGTAGTTACCGCTGTTTTGCCCTTAATCCCCTCTTTCTGGGCTTTATTTGCTTGTTGTAGCGCTTATGGGGCTGTTATCGGCACTATCAACGTTACTCCCAGTTTGCTCATCAACGAATACATCGAACCCAAATTATGGAGTCCTGCTCATGCTTTCAATTCTTTGTTTATGTCATTCCCAGTCATGGCAATTGCACCTTTGATGGGTATTTACTGTATATGAAAATTTTGTGTTTTTTGGAATTTATTTCATTTTTTGTGCTTTCAGCAATTTTGCGAGATTCGGTGGGCAGTTATGTGCCATGTTTTTATGTCGCAAGTATGATGACTGTGTTTGCAATCTCACCATGGTTTTGCGACTCATTCGTCCAACGTAAAAAGAAGAAACGAGTATATTGGCTGACTCCAGAGGAAAAAGAGAGAAGATTTTATACTTTAAACCACTTCGAAGTGGCATTGCGATCAATATTTTAATACCAAAAATATAATTATTAATTTTGTATCTTGTTTTCTCGATAAAAACATGATATACTGTATTTATAAAACAACATCATTCTTATCATTCGATTGCTTGTCTACCTTAAAAAACTTAAGGTAAATCTCATCCACAATCCACATCAATGACGAACTGATAAAACCAAATCCCATGATGACGAAGCAAGTTTTGTACGTGCCACTTAATTCCCTAATATAAGCTGCGATAAAATAAAAAAAAAATAATAAATAAAAAAAATAAATTATCCACAATCACTAAAAATGACTCACCTAAAGTAGGTGCAGCCAGCATACCCACGATACCATTGACACAACATACGAACCCAAACATCACTTGGAACTTGACGGGTCCACAGTGATCGTACAAAAGAACGGACGGCAAAACGATTACTCCCGATATAAAAATCCCAAAGGCAACACTTATGACCATTAAACTCGTGTAAGAAACGTTGGCAGAATAACTGATCAACAACACGCCAGACATTGCCAAAAATAATGTGTACGCGTGTTGTCTTTTCACCCATCCTCTGTCCGAGATCCATCCGAAGACGAGTCTGCAAACGAGATCTCCAGACGACATTCCTGACAAAACCGACACGGCCATTATTGGCGTCACGTCGTCACTGGTTTCACTCAGGGCATATTCTTGCAAGAAGGTGAAATAAGACGACCAGACAATTGCAAACATTATATACGAGTAAAAAAGAAAAAGAAATTGTTTTTCTAAACAAGCTGATGCAAATTTTTTTAAGGGGAAAGACGATTCTTTAGTTTTTTTTTCTGTTTGTTCCAAAAAATTGATTTTTTCCTCCTCTGGTGTGGTTTCAGTTTGCGGTGTCTGTTTTGACCTTTGTTTTGTAATTTGAGGTCGAAATAGGAGGCCACAAGGGCAGATGTGTAGAATGAATGCACTTAAAACCAAGATGGCAGCTTGTAGATTCAATTTTTGAAGTACAATCTCGAATGCAGGTGGTACCGTAAAAGCTCCTACGGCTGCACCAGCCATCGAAAACCCCACAGCAAATGCACGGTTTTTATCAAAATAATCGTGAATGACTATCACATTGGGCAACAAAACAAAACCAAGCCCAACACCTGTAATAAAACACAAAAAATTAACAGTTCAAAGTATAAAAATTTGTTAAAATTTGTTTTTTAATTTTCACCTGAGAAAATGCCATAAAAAACCAAAACAGTCGAAAACGAAAGAGGAATGACAGCAGCCAACGTCGCACCAACACTTGCCAATAAAGCGCCATTAAAGACTAGGTTCTTATAGGCAAACCGAGTGCATAAATAAGCTGAGACCGGAGCTGGAAAATAAAAATAAAAATAAGAATAAGAATAAAATAAAACGAGCCAAGTTCGAAGTATATATTTAAATCCAAGTTGCACTAACCCAGTAAACATGATAAGCTGTAAATTAGACTGGAACAAAGTGCAGCTTCACTCCTGCTCACATCGAGTTCCTTCATCAGAGCGACATAGAAAATTCCCCCACTTTTCATAACACCAAAGATGACTGCGTTGTTGATGGAAGACGCAAGCATGACCACCCAAGACCAGCCTGCATCAATGGTCGGAGCCATCTTTAAAAATTACGAAATACTAAAAAATTTGAACAGAAAATACAGTATCTACTTTGGTTATTACCTTTTGGCACGGTTTAAGGCATTCGCTCGATACGTGGATGTGGATAGGATTCGATGACACAACAGGGGTCTAAGTTTATAAGATAAATGAGATTAAGCAAATATATTTTTTTTTATTTCTTTTTGTTTTGATTTTAAATTTTTTTGATTAAAGGAAAAGCAAATCGAATTAACATTTAAATGTGTTGCATAACTGACAAATTCCACTGATATTTTTTATTTAATGTAGGATATATGCAATTAGTCATCGCTTGTTATCGTAAGTGATACTGATTACTCACCTATAAAACAGAAAATCATAGTTTAGACAGCTGCAATTGTAAAAAAAATTACATTAAGAGTAATTTTTTTATCGACAAGAGGAACTAGATTGCAATTTTAAAATCAAGTTCCTTCAAAATGACCTCATTACATTAAGATAAATAAATAAACTCTGATCTATATAAACAAACATATTTTTAATCTTACTTAATTTTCATCAATTCGATGATTAATACTTATTTGGGAAATAATAAATAATATTCAGACCTTTTAGCAGTGAAATATTTGTACGAATTAAGTAATAACACAATTTGCAACTATAATAATACTAAAAAATTAAAATTTTCTGCAATTATGCAATAACAATTATTCGCTCGACTCATCGGTGACGCCTTGAAGTGCTAATTCTTGTAATACGTTTTGTAGGTAGAGTGGATCGGGGTACCCATGACCAGAGTAATTTGACCCGAATTCTGTCTTGTGATGGATTTCGTTCCACGTCACGGTACCGTTTTCCCCCGTGGTGCTGGACTGTCCGATGGTGAAAACTAGCCGTCTTTCCCAAGCAGTGACAAGCAATTTCATAACCTACAACGAGGAAATTGATTTAAATTTTGTTCGAATTATCTAAGTAAAAATTGTTAATTTACTTTGCGACCTTCCGCATTGTCGGGCAAATAACAGCGGCGGGGAAAACCCCGAGCAGTGAATTGAGTGCCAGGATGTGGGTGTTCTGGTCCCTGAATTCCGTGCGGAATATAATAACTGATGACTATAGTCTCGTGGTCGGGATAACCGGGGAGCGAACTTGGCACGACCGCGTAATACATCTGACCGGGCGGTTGGTTTCCAACCTTAACGCCGTAAATGATTTTACAAGTGGGACATTGCAAATATCCAACCTGAAAAATAAAATAAAATTAAATAAAATTAAATTAATAAAAATATTTTTTTACATCTATTCACTCCAGCGCTTTGGAGCGACGCCGGGAGATGGAGCAAGAGTGGAGCGGAGCAAGCATTTTGATGTCCGAGCAGAGCTGGAGGGAGCGATTTAAAAATTGGTCTGCTCCAAAGCCTTGGAAATAACTTCTGCTGACATTTCTTTATTTATAGAATTATAAATTAACAGGATGGTGCATGAACAAAAGTTTGGAAACTGCATTTTGCTGGTACAAAAGTATGGAAACTTTCCATTCGAATGAATTTTATTCACTGTTACATGAACGATTTATTGTTTCGATGTTTCCTGGCTATAACAAAACCTTTATTCTTTTGATTTTCAGTCATTTCATAGTTGTTTTGGCTCTTATTTGTTGGTGTTCAGTAGTGTTAAAAGAGTGGAATTTGTGGACAGTGGGGAATAACCTTTGAATTCATGAAAGAATACTTGTTTCTGAATCATTTTCATAAATTGGTGCATCGTTAGCACCACATTTAATGCGAATTTCACAAGGACCATGAGCTGCAGTGCACTCCCACATATTGTTATAGTTGAATGAAACTGAAGTAAAACCACAAACAGCTAGAATGAAGAAACAACAACTAAAATAATATTGACGTTGATCTGAAATATGTAATTTGGTCTGCAGAATCAAAATATTCCATCGCATTTAACAATAGAGGTGAAATCGGTTGGTGACCTACATTTAATTCATTTTGTCAAAATATAATCAAGTTTCATTCAACTATAACTATGTGGGAATGCACTTAAGCTCTTTGTTCTTGTAAAATTCGTTTTAAATATGATGCTAACAGCATACCAATGTACAAAAATGACCTTGAAACAAGCATTCTTCCAAGAATTCAAAAATTATTCATCTTATTCCCCAGTTTCCACAAATTACACTGTTTTAACACTATTTTACACCAACAAATAAGAGCCAAAACAACTACGAAATGGCTGAAATCAAAAGAATTTTTTCTTATAGCCAGGAAACATCTAAAGAATAAATCGTGAATAAAATTTATTCGAATGGAAAGTTTCCATACTTTTGTACAAGCAAAATGCAGTTTCCAAACTTCTGTCTGTGCACCATCCTGTTAATTTATAATTCTGAAATAAAGAAATGTCAGAATGAGTTATTTCAAAACAGTGAAATAAAGTAGAGATTCGTGGCTTTCATTTGGTCTAAGTTTCATTTCTGTAGGATAAATGGCCAAAAAGATACAGCCGTTTAAAGATTGTCAACATTTCCAAAATTAATTTGGGTTAGGGTTGTATAGCATGTCTTTATTTTGGAAATAGAATGAGCGTTTCTATATGAACGTGCGTGCATTCCATGGAAAATAGAAAAGAAGAGATCATCAGTATAGGCCCTGTCGATTATTAATTTTTTATTTAAATTTGCAAATAGTTTGCTGAGTTTGGAAGATTTCGAAAAACTGGGTCCTTGATGAGTCGGATAGAAAAACAAAATGGATGAACACAATTTACCATCATTCATATCCTATTTATTCGTACCCCTCCCCCCTCCCCCCCACCAACGATGAATTTACAGTACTGCCATAAACACGAGTTGATTATAAAAATGGGGAATATGAATGCACGCGGAAGTAATCCCTGAAAATAAAATCTGATTTTACTTATGTTATTTATCGGTTCGAAATATCTACCGATTCTACTTTCTTTGGATAAATCGAGGGCAGGGAAAATAAGTTTTTACTCTTCAGCTTCGTACGAGCGAGGCAAGTTGTCTAAATCGACTTCGGAGGAACGAAGTTATGCAGAGAAGCACACCGATCCATCGTATACTAAAAGTAAATGTCAATTGTGGGCATTGGACACAAAAATACCTACTAATTACCAATAATTCCCTAGAAACGACAAGACCCATGTACAAAATTTCGTAATATTTACGCCAAATATAGTGAAAGCCATTAAAAAATTGACATTAAATCTCAAAAAATTGAAAAAAAACCGCCGAAAATTGAAAAATTGTGATTTAAAAAAAAAACAAAATACATTCGCATGTTTTTGACAATTTTTCCTAAGCCAGTACTAAATTTCGTAATAGTTACACCCATTCCCATAAAAAACATTAAAAAACACAGAAACTCCAATAAGAAATCTCGAAAAATTCGAAAAAAAAATTCGAAAAATTGAAACAAAAAAAAAAACCTTAGCGTACTGTATTTCAGACAGGATTTTCGTAATCCTGTACGACATTTCGTATGACGAGCCGTAAATGACTCCCGTTTTTGCATTCCCCCAGATAACACGACTATATTAAAACAACGTTGAATTTTTTTTTTTTTTCAAAATGTTGAAAAAGCATTGCTAATGTCATTTTTTTTAACCTT